>JAJJWM010000188.1:0-263626 GCA_021655865.1 Fusarium guadeloupense
CCAACCAAGTCCCCTTCCCACATTCGCCCCTACAAAAGCCCCAACACCCGCTCCCACAACCGTCCAGTCATCAGTCTCAAGCTGACCCTTATTCTCAAGCAATCTCCAACTCCGATCCTGCCACTCAATCTCCTCGCGGCCCTTCATCCGGCCGAGCGTCATCAGCACTCCGATACCCAGCGCCGCGACGGTGCCCGTTGAGGCGGAGCGGATGAGGCGTGGTGTGAAGGAGAGAGCGCTGGGGGTTTTTGGACGGAGAAAGGGGATGATTTGGCGTGTTGTTGTTATTCCAGAGGCGATGATTGTGCTTAGGGTTATTGTTCGGACTATAACATGGCCTGTGAGGATTGTGTGTGCAAGAGGTTGTTCCTCCGCATAAGGAGAGTGAGGTAGAAAGCGAGACATGTTTTCTTGGTGATGGTGATGGTGTTGTTATTGTTAGTGAAAGTAGATAAGACAGCTGAAGGCATAATGAGCTGACGTGGTTTATATCTATACCCAATTATCCTCTTAATTCAATACCGCGTCATATCATCAAGCCACCTTCTTTCCCTCCTAAATCAGCAGTTGCCATGCCAGTCTGACAACCTCCCTCGCTCTTCTTCTCGGCCCCGAGGCTTATTCATAACCCGGCGATAGCTTCATGAATAAGCACAATGTCATTGGTTCCCCCACAAGACGGGTAGATCAACTCGCCGACTGCCCCACTAGAGCTTACTGAGATGCGAATGCGAGTCAACACCAAGCAATTTATCTCATGATTAATGATGAACATGAATTATCTACAACCTCATCTCTTACACAATAATCATCTTGCGCTATGGAACCATCCCTTTGAATGCATAACCACCAACGCCTGGCCTATCCCAATGATACCATTCCCATTCCCAAGCTATGCTTCTCCCTTTCTTACTCATCATCGCTCATGTCCATGATACTGTCTCCCTTATCAACAGAATCATCTTCATCCTCCAACACCGTCATCCGTCTCGATCTTTCAACCCTCACCTTACCCTTCTCTCTCCCAGTTGCTCTCCGACCGCCATTCACCTTGATCGCCGCATCCACCTTGCGTTGCGATAGCGAACGCTCAAAGTCGAGCAGATCCTCCGCCTCAGATTCTGCCGCACCGTCCAGCAACGTCGTCTCTTCTAGCGCCTTGTTAAGCAGCTCTGTCGCGATGCTGTCCTGCGGGTTGATCGCCAGTGCCTCGTGCAGAACCGTAACCGCCTCTTCAGGCTTATTCTGCTCCATCAGGATGAGACCCTTGGCGCTGAATATCGCCGCGTCTTTGCCCCCTTGTCTCAACACCTCATCAAACTCCGCCAGCGCTCGGTTGAAATGTCGCAACCGCCGGAATGCGTGACCGAGATTTGTCCTCGCCGCTAACCACGCCGAAGGGTCGCTTTCCATATCATCAGCGATCTTAAGCGCTGCTGTAAAGTACTGTGCTGCCTCCTTGGGTTTGTCCTGGTGATATTTGACGATACCCATCTCATTCAAGAGCAATGGGTCCGTTTTGCAGAGTCCGTAGGCTGTCTTGAGAAACTCTTCCGCCAGCGTCATGTTGTTGAGTGCATGATTCTGCATACCCAAAAACACTTGAGGTAGATGGGTACCCATGAATAGCCTCGCCGCGGTTGAGTAGGCTGATATCGCCTGGTCATGCTCACCCTCTGCTGCAAATGTATGCGCAAAGCCAATCCACGCCGGCCCAAAGTGCGCATCCATCATACTCGCTTTGCTAAAGTACCGTCGCGCCTCGGGAATCTTGCCGATGGAAAAGTAGTAGATACCGACTGCAAGCCACGAGCACGGCTCTTCGGGATGGCTATCGGCTAAGTCGTGAGCAATCAAAAACAGCAGATTCTTCTCCTTGAGCTCAAACAGACAAGCCAGATGAACAGGATACACGCTAAAGTTGTACTTGTCCTCTTGTAGAATCCCGTTTGTGATATTCAAAGCATCACGGTAGCGACACTGCGTATAAAAAAGATCTGCCCGTGCAAGCTGCAGATCTGGATTGGCCGCCAGTCGGTAGTGTGTTGAAAGAGAATCGTACGCCGTCTCAAACGCTGTAGGATTCCGGTACTTGGACAGTCGTGTCGTGTACAACATCTTTGTAAAGTCCGCCGCCTCCTGCGACGACGACACATCCCCTGAGACGTGAATCGCGTCAAAGTCAAGACTCTCGAGGAACTGCCATTCCTCATCGGGCGATAACAACGAGTTGTTCATGAGCTGCTGAAACGCCTCAAAACACTGTACATCGATCCGCACCGCATCCTTGTAGCACTCCTTGGCTCGATCAAAGGCATTCTGCTTGGCGTAGCATATACCGCGCAGGAAGCACATGGCAGCCTCGTATCTCCTGTTCGCAGCCTCCTCCTCGGCTGCCTGATCACGACGTCGTCCATGGCGCGGCTGCGTCTTGCGCTTGTTGCTCGCGCCATTGGCGATGAGATGCGTTGGATTACGGTCGCCCAGCACGGAAAGGGCTTCGTCGAAGCGTGACTGCTTGATGAGGCAGTGGCCGGCGAGGTAGCGACATGATGGGTTTCGAGCGATGAGGTCTTGGCTGGAGAGGAATGCTTGGGCGCGTGTGTAGTTTCCGGTAGCGAAGTGGACTTGGGCAAGCCAGAATGCGTCTTGATCGTCGTCTATAAAGATACATAGTTAGAGTCTTGCGGCAAGAGAGTTAGAGACAAGATATCATGGACTTACTGGTCAATGCAAGCAGCTTGTCGCCGATAAAGATGGCCGACTCGTATTGCGCCTTGTTGAGGGCATCCTGCCTCCATTCCCTCAGGAAGTTTTCCATATCTAAATTATTCGAATCTCATCGGGTATATATTGCATAACTCGGTATTATTCTCTTCCGATGGTGTCGTGTGTTGCGATTCTCATCAAGTCTCAATGTCTTTGTTTGGTAATGTCGTCAACATCCCACCAAAAGTCAACACAAACCGTCTCACCGCAGTTGCCCACTCCGCTGGAGCTAAGCGCGTCAAGGACCCTCCAGGGCGTTTACAGAAGCCTCAGTGGGTGTGTCCCCAGCAACGGCGGGGTAGCTTATAGCGGCTCAGCCCCTGTAAGAAAAGTTAGAAAAAAAAAAGTTGGCGGGGTTTATGGACACAGCGTATCAGAAGCCGTCAATTTGGCACTCGCCGATACAGGAGTCCATCCGTCATGACCAACTTTTAAGATCCAATCCTACTTTCACTCTATCTCTATGAATCAACACCAATTGACCCTAAACATGGCTTCTTCTCAACCTACCCGATGGGCTGCTCTCGCCCGCGACACAAACGAGACAAAGATTCAGCTCGCTCTTAACCTCGACGGCGGAGACTTCCCCCCGGATACCGACTCTCGCCTCCTCAACGATGGCGATAGCCATGCTTCTCAGGCTAGCAAGTCGCAAAAGATTGCTGTAAACACTGGAATTGGCTTCCTTGATCACATGCTCCACGCCCTGGCTAAGCACGCTGGCTGGAGCCTTGCTATAAACTGCAAGGGTGATCTTCACAGTTCGTCCTCCCTCTACTCAGCGAGAGACTCAACTGACTGATATCTCTACCTACAGTTGACGACCATCACACCGCCGAAGATGTCTGCATCGCCCTTGGCTACGCCTTCGCCCAAGCCCTCGGCACCCCCGCCGGTCTCGCCCGTTTCGGCTACGCCTACGCTCCTCTCGACGAGGCCCTCTCCCGCGCCGTCGTCGACCTCTCCAACCGTCCCTACAGCGTCATTGACCTTGGTCTGAAGCGAGAGTGGCTCGGCCAGCTCAGCACCGAGATGGTTCCTCACTGCCTGCAGAGCTTTGCCCAGGGTGCTCGCGTTACCATGCACGTCCACTGCCTCCACGGTGACAACGATCACCACCGTGCTGAGAGTGCGTTCAAGGCTCTCGCTGTGGCTATCAAGGCTGCTACTACGAGGATACCGGGCAAAGAGGGGGAGGTTCCTAGCACCAAGGGCACTTTGAGTGCGTAAGGGAACGGGTTGGGTTAGGAGTTCCGGATGAATGGTTGGTTACGGTTATATCTAGACGACGGGTATTTATATGGCTGAGAAAATGAGGACATTTTAGATAGTATACATGACTCAAAATGAGAGCTAAGAAGAGAAATCTTTGGGGACAGTGATACAAAAAGGTCGAATATAGGCTACCTACCTGTTCCTTCTTGTGGCATAACTTTGTATATGATAGGACTGTCTCCCATCTTTATGTCGACTGGAGTTAAATAAGTCAAGAGACAAGAGGTTTTGACTTGTGAAAAGACTCGTATGCGAGGGCTGACCCAACATGGAGATATGTTCCAAGGCCTGGCTTGATATTAGAAAATACAGGCTATATCCTTTGCCCTATAACACAAATTCATTCAACTTTTCTTAGGTTCGGTAGTCACCGTTGATAGTTACATAGTCGTGGCTAAAGTCACATGTGTAATGCACAGCCGACTTATCACCTGTACCTAGACGGACCACGATTTCAAGGTCTTCCATCTTCAGAATCTCAGCAGCCCGCGCCTCATCAACCTCCTCAGGCTCGCCATTCACGAGGAGCTTGAGCTCAGCCGAGCCGTCGGTAGGGACGAAAGACACGTTGGTGCGGTCGGGAGTGATCTCAGGAACGTCATTCACTGGCTGGCCGGGAGGAGAGATGAGAGCATATCCAGTAGCGCACAAAACACGACCCCAGTTGGCATCCTTGCCATACAGAGCCGTCTTGACGAGGGGCGACGTGGCGATGGAGCGACCAACCTGACGAGCTGCCTCCTCAGAAGCACAGTCGACGACACGGATGGTGACGAACTTGGTAGCGCCCTCGCCGTCTCGAACAACATACTTGGCCAAATCGATAGAGAATTCAGTAAGAAGATCCTTGAAGGCCTCGTAGTCGGAAGACTGCTCAGATGTAACCTCCTTACCGCCAGCAGCACCGTTTGCAAGCAGAGCGACGGTGTCGTTGGTAGAAGTGTCACCGTCAATGGTGATCGAGTTGAATGAGCGGTCCACGGCATGGCGGAGGACATTGGGCATGACAGCAGGGGAGATAGGAGCATCGGTGGCCAGGATGGTGAGAAGGGTGGCCATGTTGGGAGCAATCATGCCTGCACCCTTTGTCATACCAGCAATGCGGTACTCAACACCAGGAGAAGAGGGCAGCTCAAAGGTTCGAGACATTAGCTTGGGGAAAGTATCGGTTGTGCAGATGGCCTTTGCGCAGTTGAGCCAGTGGTTGTGAGAGTCACCAGCTTGGTTGACAGCCGTAGGGATCTTGTCAATAATCTTTTGAATAGGCAACCTAGACAGAGTCAGCCATTGAAGTACCAAATTGCCTCAATTGAAAAGAACAAACCTCTGTCCGATAACTCCAGTGCTCATGACAATAGTAGAATCCTCGTCGCCGACCCTTTGGTCCGTTGTGCGAGCCATCTTGATAGCATCCTCAAGACCTCCGGTGCCGGTGACGGCGTTTGCATTGCCCGAATTGATAACCACGCTACGAAGACCAGCGTTCTTCTTCTGCTGGAGAAGCTTCCTGCTGTACGTGACGGGCGCAGCCTGGAACTTGTTCTTTGTAAAGACTCCAGCAGCAGCGCAGGGCCGGTCTGAGCTGACGAGGGCGATGTCGGGCTTGCTGGTGTTGCTGGCCTTGACACCAGCCCAAATGCCCGAAGCGACGAAGCCTTTGGGGTATGTTCCTGAAGTAGGAATATATTGGATCTTGGAGGCTGGAATTGGGGCAGAACCCAAAGTGGCCGTTGATGCCGCCGACTTGGACGAGTAGGCGCGAACAAATTTCCTCATCATCTTGACTTTGGTGTTGGTGCTGCTGCTGCTGTGGTTGGAAAAGAGTCTTGGCTGGGGGTCTGATATACAGTAGGATGTGACCCAGACAGCGGTATCGCAGCGATCGACCACCTCACAGCTGGGTTTGACCAGGCCGCTAATTGACTCAGTAAAGAAGTTGATATGACAATTGTCATGATATATGAGATTTTTATGATGAACTTATATAAGCTATCATTGGTTAAAACAACAGTCACTCAAATTTTATGTATTCTATTGTCTTTTGTGATGCTGGAGGCAATGGATGTGCTAGGGCCTGGGTAACGCTGGACATTGGGGTGCTGTGGTCGAGTGACTGTTCAGACGACAAATTTATTCTTACACCATTGAAAACCAGCGTTGCTTTAATTGAAATCGAAATCAGCGCCTGGGATGACGATTCAATGGTATCCTCATATTGGGTATGAAGCATCGTCATTCTATGAGTTTGGTTGATGATATTTACTGATCTGTACTATGGTCAAGATGAAATAATTGCTGCAGTCCAGAGCCTTAACAACCAGAAAGCTTATTGTTCACCTACTGGCATGCATGCTGCACCGATCATGCATAATTTCTGCCTGTTTCATAATGTCCGTCACAAGTCGAGAAAGTTATGCGGTACTCGAGTTACCTGAGGTATGCATAGTCGAACTTCCATGTTACTGTCGATTGCTGTGATGACTCGATGCAAGGTCAAGTCATGAATACCTAAGGTAGGCTCGGAAGATTGTATCGATACCCGATACTTTTTGCGGACTTTTTTTTTTATTTTAATTTTCACTCAGCGTAAAAAGATTGATTCATGCAAGATTACGTGTATAGGATAAAAGTCATCTTCAATTTAACACAGAGCGTGCTTCAGAGGGAGGTGAATGCAGGTTAGAGGTCAAGGTCCATCAAGAGGCTCTCACAATGAGTCAAAGGCAAAGGAGACTATACATTCCAGACCATGGCAAGAGGGTGGTGTCAAGAGAAGAGATAGATTTTATTTAGATCACCTCTACTGGCAAATACAGCAGACGACGCAGCGTAATCAACTGATCAAAAATGAAGGCAACTGGAATACGAAGTCCAAATGCTCAATCAGTGAATGGCTGCTTTGCCCTGCGGCTGAAGGCTGCCTGCAACCTGCAACCTGCCTGCTGCGCGTGTGGACCCTGCCTGGTGCCTGGACGCGGCTGCAAAATTAAAAATCCCACTCTTCCAACCACCGCACCCTGCGTACCCAAATTTTCTGCCTCGCCGCCTTAGGTAATCAGCGCAAGTGGCCCGTGCGTAGCTGATCTTGCCCAACTATAAAATTCTGTCCTCCCGACCTCTCTTTCAGTCTTCTTTTTTTTCCTTTCTTCCCCATCCAAGTGCAAGGGCGTTTTCCTTCTCCGTGAAGCGATAAGCTGAGAGAGGAATTTTGCTAGTTGAAAACTATACACTGACCGCTCCTCGTTGGGTTCGCCCGGCGAGGGAATTTTTGGAACACTTCTTAAAGGGAGATCTTTTCTTTCATTGCGTGCAGCCCTTGATGGATTGTCGTGAAGAAGGAAGTTGGCACTAATGTGTGAGCGGGTTTGTCCATGTCCGGTTTGACGCGTCGCGTTGAGAGCAGAGGAACGTGTGGTTGTGTGTATCTACGTAGATGTTGATGCCCCTTCTACGTGCTACTGCGTCGCGTCATGCATGGTGTTTACTTGTTTCTGGTGATGGATGCTCTTGAGCCGCGACCATATTGGCCTCGCCGCCAAATCAAAGATGAAGTCCCTTGATGCCCTCAAAGATGTGCTCTGCCTTCTTCTGATCACGCGATTGACCGAGCAATAGTAGCATATGTTCATTTGATGTTGAAGCTTCCCTGGGGCAAGACACAATGTCACGATTCGACATGTTGTGCCACCGTAATGACAAAGATCATAAAACAGACAAGACTTGTGCGTGCAATAAAAACTTGATCAGCAGCATCTAATTAATACCTTCATCTCTTATTGCTCTAATACTGTCATGTCCTTCGCCGTGACGACTTGAGGCTCTGCTGTGCTGCCCACGTCTTTGCTAGCGCGGGGCCCAAATCTTTATTTTCCAGTGACTCAAAGCCTCCATTTGAGCGCCCCTCACCCCAAGTCACACTCCAACAACGCGTATCTTCTCCATTAACGACTATTTTTGACACAATTTTCCCAATAGCCACATCGAAATCGTCGAAAGGAACATTCTCTACAAGTTCCTTCACTAAATCAACACTTAATCTCTGCACATTCTTGGAGTGCCCCGCCTCACAAACAACCTCTCTCCCTCGAAATCACCTCTCACCAGTTGCGACCTCTTGAAACGACCCTGATGTCCACCGAAGTTGGCGACTCGGCCCCTGCGCCGCAGGCCCCCGAGAAGCAGGAACCCAAGCCGGAAAAAAAGGACCAGAACAAGCCTCAGCAGTCCAAGGACCAACAACCCGCAGGCGACAAGAAGCTATCCGGCGCTGAGCTCAAGAAGAAGGCCAAGGAGGAAAAGGCCGCCAGACGAGCACAAGCTAAGGCCTCGCAAGCTTCACAGGGTCCCGCACAAGGCGGACAGCAGGCCGCGGGTAGCGATGGCAAGGGAGGCAAGGCGAAGCCCAAGCAGGACGGGCAGCACCAGCATCAACATGGCGGCGCAAAGCTCCCCATGCGACCAGCTTCGACGGCGGCTGTGGCTAAGGACACCAAGCCCTCGATACCAGATTGCTTCAGCCACTTGTCCATGGCCAGGCGGATAGACATGACGAATGCTGACAAGGACGTCAATCCTGCTGTTTTGGTGCTTGGTGAGCACATGAGCGCATTCGCTATCAGTGATAGTATCACTCGACTCGAGGCCACTCTGCTCGCCTTTAAAAAGGTGAGTCGTTTTCTTCTCTATAAGAGGTGATTCTCTGTCTAACAACTTCAGGTCATCGAATCCTACACAACTCCTCACGGCTTCACATTCTCCCGTCATTTCACCTCTCATGTTCTCAACCCCCAGATTGAGTACCTCACAGCATGCCGTCCCATGTGCTTCTCCATGGGCAATGCCATCCGATGGCTCAAGCTCCAGATCAGTAAGGTAGACATTGATCTTCCCGACTCCGACGCCAAGAAGCTCCTATGCGAGTCCATCGACAACTTCATCCGTGAGCGCATCACCCTCGCCGACTATGTCATCGTCCGTACTGCCGCCGATATGATCGTCGACGACGATGTCGTACTCACCTACGCCCACCACCACCTCGTAGAGCGCACCCTCCTTCAGGCCCGCCAGGACAAGAAGAATTTCCGCGTCATCCTCGTCGACGACCCCTACGAGCGCGTCGGCATCGACCTCGCAAAGAAGCTCGCCGCCGCCGGCATCCAAGTCGCTTACTCTTCCGACCTCGGCGCTCTGCGGACGCACCTCTCCGAGACCACGCAGGTCCTGATCGCCGCTGAGGCCATCTTTAGCAACGGTGCCATGTACGCCCGCGCAGGCTCGTGCGACATCGCCACGGCGGCCACGGACCTGGGCGTCCGCGTCGTCGCCCTCTGCGAGACCATCAACTTCACCGAGCGCGTGTCCATCGACTCGCTGACCTACAACGAGATCGACCCTGAGCGGTCCACCGACGCCGGCTTCCGGCTGCTGTTTGACACCACGCGGGACAAGTACATTTCAGTAGTTGTGACGGAGCTGGGCAATTCTTCTGCCACCTCTGTGCCAGCCATTCTAAGAAAGCTAGAGGAGTTGTAGGCTTCTGAAATTCAAGTAAAAAAGATTATGGGTTTATGAATGCTTTTCACCTGTTGAGATGATGCGGCGTCTTGTTTGTCTGGGGCAGTGTGAATCAGTAAGCTAGAGGCAACTCCATGAGGCAATGAAACTAGATTCGTAGTCCTACTGTATGTGATATATCCTCACTCGAGTTGATTACCCAGGTCCTGTGTATATGATATCGTATCGCCTGGTGATTTTGAATCATAGGTCTACTAGACGATATCATGTCATCACAGTCATCACCAAGAACTCTGGTTATTCTTTCAAAACCCAACGTCCCATTTCGACGCTCTACATCCCATGACAAATGTACAATAGTCCCTTCCGTGGGTTGTTTCCCCATCATTGAATTTCCTTTCCATCATCTCATTCTCTCTAAGCCTCAGCAGCCGCAGCATCCCTCTCCGCCTTTCGCGCTCGCTTCTCGAGGAGAATGGCCTTTCGCTCCTGCAGCGTAGAAGTCTGTCGGTCATCGACGCCCTGCAGCCAGTATCCGAAGCTGGCGCCGCCTGCTGCGTAGACGGGGTACACCCAAAGGGAGGACTTGTTGAAGAAGGGGCGCATCTCGATGCCCATTTGCCAGAAGCGCGCACCGAGGCCTTTTCATTGCCATTGTTAGCAGCTGGTTCTCTCTCCCCCCTCTCTCTTTCTGTCCATTGCTTGAGGTGGTATATTGGCTCAGGTCCGGGACGTACCGAAGAGGCTCCAGAAGGCGATGCGGTGCACCATTTTGGGCAATTGACCGTCGGGTAGTCGAACGTGTGGAGTGGAGATGTTTCTTCGGGAGAAGGTTCGTTCGTGGGCGAGGACGAGGTCGTGGGCGTTGAGTGCGTTCGTTGCCCGAGAGGTGAGGTCGTGATCTTGACTGACGATCGGGCCAAGCTTAATTGAGGACAACTTGATTGGTCACCATTACGGTCACGTGAGTTCTCCGCCATCTGCTACCCTGTAGCGTCAGGATACGTATTGCTGGGGTTATACCTATAAGACGCAGGCGTAAAACATGAGATAAGACATGCTATTAGATAACATGTTAATGACTGTTAACTCTGCCTTATGTATAGTTAAAAAGTGCTGGTGTTATCTACGTACCCGAGTATTCATGGTATTTGTAAATTTTCAATATTCGGCAGAAAGTTCACTTATAACATGAATGCTTATATTCATGACCTCAAGTACAGAACGAACTCGGAGAAACAACTTTGTCAATTAAAGCAAACCCGATGTGTATCGATTTCTCTACACGAATCTAAATCTACATCTAGCCTGTATCGTTCTGGCGACAGAACCAATCATTAAAACACCCAAAGGTGGAAATCCCAAAGTAGCCAATATTTACAAACTCCCCGCTATGTCGTAAAAACAATCATCAGTCTAGCAAACTTGCGCCAGGATATGGAGGTGGCGCTCCAGATGGTGGTTGTGCAGAGGGTGTCTCGCTGCGAGTCTCAGCACTTGTCGTCCACTGCGCCGTCTTGATCATCATCTTTGGGAAATACTGCTGAATAAAGGATTCACTAAATACTGTTAGTATCATCTATACAAAGAAACAAGGGAAGAGACTTACGTGTAGTAGCTGTGATCAGAGTTATGAACAGACACAAGATTATGTGCCAGCTCATGCGCCAGGACTACCCACCACCATGTCGCAACCTCTGCCTTTGCCTGTCCACTTCTCGTCCTCTCAAGCTGCGTAGCGTGTAGCTGCAAGAAGAATCTAAAGTTGCAAAAGATACTGCCTCCAGTGTTGAAGGCAATGGTTCCGCCCGCTTCGTCGTAAAAGATGTGTAGCACCTTTGGTGACATGGAGTAGACGCTGCCAACCTCAGTTAACAGACTGGAAAAGACATTGATACTGCTGATGTGCTTCGACAAGAACTCGCTAGGATCTCGGAGATCTTTGGACACAAAAATCTTCATGCCGTTGGATGTCTCTGCCAGGAAAGTAATGTTTTGCGCTGGTGTCTTGTCACAGTAGGTGGCCTGCTCCTTGACCTCGCTGACCTGAGGCTCTGAAAAGACGCTATTAGATCCGTATGCTCGGGTTGACTTGACAGCATTCAGGAGATTCTGTTGTACAACTGCAGGACTTGTCACTCTGCCCTCATCCTGTTGCGGCCTCTTCCCTGTATCAGATGAGCTGCCACCAGAAGCTTCTATCTCCTTGGGTTTATCCAGGAACTTGTTTAACTGCTTATTAGAATCGTCATCTTCCTCAGATGTATCGAATCCAAGTCGACGGCTCAGGTTTGAGAACAATCCCCTGCTTCTTCGAGCTTGCTGTTCTGGGGTGGGCTTCGCCTCTTCTGGTGAATCCCACGAACCCGGCATTGTCGGGCCAAGGGGCTCTGGCACCTTCGTAGCTTCACGGGCAGCCTCAGCTGCTTTCGCTTCAGCTCCCCACTTCAGCTCTCTCTCTTGAATCTGGCGTTGCTCCTCTTCGAGTGCCTTTCTCCTCTCCTCCTCAGCAATTCTCGCCTCGGCAGCCTTGGCTCGAAGGATTCGGTCAACATTGTAACCACGATTCCTTAGGCCATAGAGATCCAATGTTAGGAATGGCTCAAAGAAGAGATAAGCTTGCTGGTTTGGTCGATTCAACAGCATCTGACAAATGGCTTGTCCAATCTGATACATGTCGGGCTTTGTCTCGTCGGCCACGTACAAAGTCCAACCATTGCTAGTCTTGCTGCTCGCAGCCGAACGTTTTTCGGTGTGAGTTTGTACTTGGCCCTTGAGGGTTCTTCTCAATGCTACAGAGCGGACGATTTCGACAGTAAGATGCTTGTCCAACCATTTTGCATCATGTTTGATAACATCGCGTCGATAGTTTGCGTATTCGAAGAGAAAGATCTTTGATCTCTCAACAACATGCTTACGCAGGCTGAGTGCAGACTTTTGCTTGTCGCTGTGTGGTCCAATCCTGATATCCTCTTGAACGATGCTGCTTAGTCTCTGGGCCCCAAGCGATAGATAGAACGCCTCGAGGGCGTCCTCTTCCGGCGCACAGATGAGCCGATCTTTGAAAAGTCTGTAGCTGATGATATCGTCCAAGATAACGATTTGGCTGGCCGAAGCAAGCTGATACTGCCTGATAGGCTCATCCTCTTCCTCCAGATCGTCTGGCTTCCCCTTAGGAGGTGCCAGTTCCTTGTATGCAAGAAGGAAGGGTGCCGAGCGCATTCTTTTCCAGAGCTCCTTATCTCTATGGAGCGTCGAGGATGCTTCAGCTAACGATTTGAGAAGGTCCAGGTACTTTTCAGAACTTTGAAGAACACCAAGAAGGCGAGCAGGTTCGGTACATGCCATGTGTGCTACCTCCAACTTGGTCGGCTCACTCTTGGCACCGCACTGGAACAAGAATGCATTTGCCTCGGGACCAAAATCGACAAAGTCAAAGATGTCCCCGTATGTCGTCGAGGTGCCAAGGTACACGCGAGAAGGGCTGACATGAGCTAGAGTAGTCGTTGGTTTCTCAGATGACCTAGAAGTCCGAGAGATGGGAACTATATCGGCGTGCCGAAGCTTGGCCAAGTTGTTCTCGCCCAATTCTGTGATCCTGGAAGCGAAGTAGCTGAAGAGGGCGACGGCATTCTGGTGGTCTTTGGGAGGCCAGGCCAGGAGGCGATTCACACAATCCACCATTGGCGGATCTCTTGCTACTCCGAATTTCTATAAAGGTTAGTCGAGTCTCTATAGCTCGAGAGCTTGGACTTACAATAGCATGGTCATGGAGGTCCTTTCTAAGAATGTTAAACCCGAGGATAGACGCCCGTGGATTATAGAAACATTTCGAAGGCGGTACAAGCTGAGTGCTCCCCTGAAGAGGCATAATCGCCTTGGGGCTGCCACCAAGCTGGAACGATCCATATCCATTGATCTGATGATTGGCAAGGAAATATGTCATGGAAGAAACCCGAAGAGCTTCATCTTTACCGGCCATCAAGTCCACAAGCTCAGGAACAGACGGATAAGGCCTAAGTCCAAGCGAGTTCAGGAACCTGGCCTCTGCACTGCCTGGTCGAAAGCTACCAGGAGGTCCTGGCCATTGAAGAATAGGCATTCGCAAAGCACGGAGGGAGTCCTTTGGTTCAAAGAGTTCCGAAACTTTGTATAATGTTTCTGATCCCTTGGTGGACTCCATACCTTTTGGTCCTGCCTCTGCTGGACAGAAGCGTGTCTGCTTAAGTTTGCTGAGATCCTCTCCAGGGATGTCCTCACGAACAGATGCAAGGTATTTGATGAGTTCGACGTGACTCCATTTCTGATGTCCTGCCTCACTCGAAGCGTTAAGCAAGCGAGTAAAAATGGTCTCCAGATCTACCGTTTTGCGGACGCCAATGGTTGCCAAAAACTTCTCCTTGATCTTTTCGCAACCTTGGATAACCGGCAGATCATCGAATAGTTTGACGATTGGGAAAAAGGACTCTGTTGGCCTCTTCATACCCTGTTTGGTGGGTACAACTGTGTTAGCCTGAAGTAGCGAGACAATTGTAGTTCTTGCAGCAGGGCTAGAGTTCTCAAAGTTCTTGGAGAGAACAGTCAAGACTTGAATAGCAAACTTGGGCGATCGTGTCAGACTCTGGTCTTCTGACCTAGCAGCATTTGTCTCCAGGAGAAACCTCAGCCATGGTAGAATCTCTAATGGCTCCCATCCAAGAGCACGTAGCTCTGTCTGTTGGGAGTTGGCCGTGAGTGCATGAGGAATTGTAGTCGGAGGAATGGGCAACGTCGCGGGAATCCTGTTCGCAATGAGATGATTCTTGATGCCCCCAAGAGCAATTATTTCTCCCTGATCACCATCGTCGCTCATTGTACCAACAGCAACTTCAAGCAGGGCATCTCGACTACCGGGGTCGAGTTCACCACTCAGGCTTTTCTTACCCGCCCAGCTGATGAAGTTCATCAGTTGTACTTTGTTCATGGCCTTGGTTTCCAACTCCTTCTTTACATCCGTAACTGTAATGTGCGAAATAAGACCAAATTCGATGAGTTTCTTTACAAACGGAACGCTCTTCATCTCTTCAGGCACGACGGGAATGCTATCAACGAACTTGCTCATCTCGTCTGAGGCAATACGAACATCTGCCGTCTGTAGCACACCTCGGGTCGAGTAAGTCTCAATAGACGCCCTCTTAAAGCATATCCAGAAGGCTTCTTCAATGATTTGACCAACTTGACCACTAGGAGTCGAGTCGCCAAATGTGAAGGTCTTGAGGATATGGAGAGCTTCGGGCATGTATTTGGCAATAATGGCCGGGGAGAATTTGGACTCCTTGGCCATAACCTGCTTTATTCGACTGCTCAGATCACTCATCTCGTTGGCAAAAGCAAGTCGAGTGATGATGCCTGCAGCACGAAGGATTTCAATGTTCCATGTCCTAACCCACCGAGCATTCAAATCTATAGCCTCTCTCTCCACGGTCGGAATTACTGAAGGCGCTGAAATATGCAGCCCAGCTCCAGTAGTTTGCATTGTAGGAAATCCAATAAAAATACGCCCGCCGGGCTTTTTGCTGGGCAGCACAGAGGCAAAGACATCTGTAGCTTTACCAAGCGCTCCGGTAGAAGCAGTTTCCTGCGAGGCTTGAGTCTCGTCATACGACGAAGTCAGTATAGCAAGCTTCGTTGTCTTTGGCGGAGGCTTCTTTGTAGCTCGCTCAAGTTCAGATGCGAAAGAAGCAGCGACATTCGTGCGGATGCTTGCAGAGGTCGCGCGAAGAAAGATTGTCGAGGATGAAAGCTTAGTTACATCTTCGGAAATCGTCACCTGCGCTGCGTGTTCTTCATTCTGAGCTTTGGTCCTGATACCGGCTTGCGATGCAGTCGATGTAAGTCTGGCGAAGAAAGATCTTAATGAGGGGGCTTCAGGGGCGCCATAAGAATCTGTAGACTTTGTAGCGGATGTCGTAGTCTGTGGTTTCCAGCCTATGGCAGCCATATAAGATGCATCAATTTGTGTGCTTGTGCGATCGACACTTATCACCTTCATTAGGCCATCTTTAGTCCTTGCCTCAAGGTCCCGGGGCAAGGGGAGGTCAACACTGGGCGATGACTTCTTCTTGAGCGACAGAATCTGGTAATCATCGATCCAAAACTCGATATGTTCAAGGGCGACAAAGGTCAAACTGGTCGCAAGGAACTGGCTAACGGACAATAGATTCGGCAACGGTGTCGTAGTATTTCGGTAGTCCAGAACAAAGGTCGTGTGATGGGTAGCCTGGTCTGCTGGGATTTGAGACTTCTTGGTAAACAAGGCATTTCCCTTCCAGTAAAATGCCATAGCCTCATTGCCAGAGCTGACAAATGGCTCTTCGCAGTCTGCAAAGACACTGTAGAAACCGACACCAAAGGCGCCAATCTTGGTCTCGTCGGGGTTTCCTTCAGCAATGCGCTTCAGTCTTCCCCAGTCTGTTTTGGTGAATGGTTGCCCATCGTTCTGTACGACTAGTCGGCGCAGTGTATGGTTTGACAGGGTATGTTTCAGTATCTCGGATCGGTTCGTTGTGCTCGGAAGTGGCACTTGTGTCGAAGGAAGTGTCTCCCACTTCACGCTGACGGTCTTTGCCTGGGCATCGGCGGCGTTCTGGATAAGCTCTCGCAATGTTGTCCATTCACCAGAGTATCTCGCAAGAACCTTGTCGATAAGAGCGCGAGTATCGACAGTGACAGCTTCTTCGTCTTCGCCGTTCTGCAAAGCAGCGGCTCGTAGTCTTGAGTAGTCCATCGTGAGGATAACTTGGGCTTCAATGTTGTGGCAAATTTAAGGGCGCATTCTCGTTTCGCGGAAGGATCTAAAGTCTTAGGATTATATACTTCTATGACGACAGCAGTAATCGGAATAGGACACTCTGATTAAGTTAGCCATTCCTGTACCTTTGAAATCCAAGGGGCTGAACTCGGAGTCTAAGGCAGACGACTGCTACGTACGCGAGTGAGATGTGGCAACGTGATTACAGAGTTGGCGCAAAGTGTTACAAACAGTGAACAGTCGTAGCGGATTCGGTCTGTGGCAAAAGGAAAAGGGAAATGTTGATAGGTGATGTTGAAGCAAACTAACTAAACAGTAGAGGATCGCTCATATGACCTCCAAACTCGCGACAAAGGCGCCGAGGCTTTGTATGAGAGTGACGTTCATTCACCGTCTTTGAGAGAATAACCAATGAAAGTGGTTAAATCTGATCTTATCGCTATCTTACGGAGGATATTTAGCGGCACGGGGCCAGCCTCGCCGCTAAAATAGTCTGTTGTAGGGCAGTCTGACCAACGGGGATTGCACCTGGAAGGTTGGGCAACATGAATGTCATACCTAATTAACCTCTTCATAATTAATTAGGCATCATTTCGATATTTAATAAGATGCTCTTATAAGATTATATAGGCTTGCATGTTTGAAAATGCAGATTTGGTATCTGGTTGCCCCTCATCATTCAAAACACTGGTGAATTTTTTTTTTTTTTTAGGTCGAGCCGACAATAGAACTAGACGCCGACTTCGCAGCTCGCAGCTAGGACACCAGGGCCTAGTTTGTTTTTACCAACTAATGATTATTACAATTCCCTAGTAGTTGAATGGTATAGTATGAGGCCTGGAATAAAATCAAACGGACATTATAGTCTTGTCTCTGGCACTCTATGCTCTCGTTAGGCCCGTAGTCAGGTTAAAAGCGTGTAAGTGAATCACTGCTAACTTATGCGTGTACAAATCTTAGCCAAGTCCGTTGCTAGTCTGCTTTCAAGGTTTACAACCCTTCCATCAAGGTCGTCGCCCCTGGCGACTCCCTGAATTCTGCGAGAAGTTCCAGGGCCGAAAGGATCTCTTCAAAAGTTTTGATTTGGTATTGGGTTAGGTAGAGAGCTTGTGAAAGCCTGCAAGCCTCAGCCTTGAGCAAGAGGAAATGAATTGATAATTGATTTCGAAATCGACTCCATAAAGTATAGTGAATGCTTTGGCATGGGGTATCATTTGTTTAGTTGGCATTGTGTCGTAGGACAGAATCAGACACGTCAGTCTCGGCGACGAGGCCTAGGGCTGACGCTACGCCTACGTCGATCTCTCGACCTTGATCGATGGCGCTCCCTGCTCCTATCTCTGTGTCGCCGTTCACCTCCTTCAGTATCCTCCTTGCGATGACTTTCGCGATGGCGCCTGTGACCATGATCCCTCTCCCTATCCCTTGGCCTGTCCTCGTCTCTATCCCTGTCGCCATCTCGCTCACGACTTCGACTCCTCCTATGTCTGCGATGGCGGCGCTCCCGATCATGCTCACGATCGCGACTTCGACTTCGGTGCCGTCTTCTCTCTCGTCTTTGGGGATCATCATGACGTCTCGAGCGCTCTCTCTTCTCGTTTCCAGCTCCTTCAACAGGAGGTCCGCTTGCAGGTCCGATTTGTCGCTTACTGGGGCCAACCTCTACTGAATTTGCACCCGAAGAGTTTCGAACAGGGGGAGGAAGTCCCAATGCTGCTGCGATAGCATCCTCCTCCGCCTCTTTGACCTTGCGCAGCTCTTCTTTGCGTTCCCTCTCGCGTCGTTCCTCTTCCGTTTCCCCATTTTTACCGGCTTCTCCAGAGTCGTCCTCGGCTTTGGCGTACCAGTTGAGATCGCGACCTTTTTGCCAGCGTCCAACGGGGGCTTTAAGACTGTGGCCGAGATAGTTTTCGCGATGGGAAGAGGATGCGACTTCATCCCAGCTGAAGTTGACGCCGCCTCTAGAACCGGACTTGCGGATGCTTGAAAGCAGGTCCATGGTTAAATTCGTCGCAAGTGCTTTCTTATGACGTAGAATTTGTTTTGGGCGCCGAGCTTGTGGTTATATATTGTTGTCGTGATAAATGTGAAGATGGGTGTGAGGTTAAAGAGGCAAGATTGATTTGATGCGCGACACCCGCCACTGAATGCGCTATGGAGCGGAATGCAACCGCCCCCTGTAACGCGCTAAAGCGGAACCCCACGTATAACCTGAATGGAAGCTTCAGAGCTTCAACCTCCATTGTAAACTCCCACCAAGTAAACATTGCCTATCAACCCGACAGCAGAGAAGAAAATCGAAGCAAACAACGCAAATATCCAAGCAGTATACCAAAATGTCAAACCCCAACGATCCTCCTCTCGACGAGATCCAATGGCGTTCCCCTATGGCCATCGCCCACATGGGCGGCTTGCACAGCAACACCATCCTCTTCTATTTTGCCGAATCGCCCTTCTTCGAGCGCACGTCGAATAACGCCGTGGTATATAACCAAGCCATGAACGTACCTTCGATGTACCCGGTCATTCAGACACGCGAAGCCTTCGAGACACATCTCAACACCATGTCTGGCCTTGAGTTTAGGGTCGTAGAAGAACCCGCCGAGACAGGCCCTGGAGCTGGAACAGGCGTATGGGTGATTCGAAAGCAGACGCGACGAAAGTCGGCTTACGAAGACGATGAAATCACGGTACACGCTTCTTACTTTGTTGTGGGGGAGAATATCTACATGGCGCCCACCTTGAGTGGCATCCTCGCAGCTAGAATTGTATGTTTTCAATCATTTACCAAAAAGAAAGCGGTACTGACCTTGCTACTATAGATGACCATAGCATCAGCAGTCACAAACGCAGTATCAGCTGCTGAGTCCGTTAGAAAATGGGGCCCTTCCATCGGCAATGTCTATCAGCTACCATCGACCAAGCCATCAACAAAGCCCAAGATCCAAGACTCAGCTGCCCCAACGCCAATGCCCGTATCAGACGAAGTCAGCAAAGCACCAGCTGTACCTACAACAGCAACTCAGAAGGATGACGAAAAGTCGCTAGAAAGGCTTGCAGAAGAGTCATTCATGATTCACATGAGATATGGCGGTGAGTATATCGACGAGAACCCCATTACAGGCCGCCCAGGGGAGTTCCATCTGTCTTCTACAGGCCGAAAACCACCACAGCTTGCGAAGCAAGACGTGCCTATTAGGAGCATCAATGGCCCGACTATCAACACAAAGATCGAGGACAAGAAGGAGAGTAAGGAGAAGACACCCAAATCAGCGACTGCGCCCAAGCCACGGCGAAAGAAGAGCAGAAATGTGTCTACCAGCACACCGGCTGCATCTTGAAGCAGAGATTCTCGAGTATGGTCGTGGCGTTTTAGACAAGGAAAAGGGTCTTTTGTTTCATCCTTTAGAACAGTAATTTGATACCCAACACAGTTTGACTTAATATTGATTGTTGTCTGCTTATTCGATCATGTTTAGTGAATAGTATAACCTCCGTCCACCGACAGCGCAGCACCCTGAATAAAGGAAGCTTTTGGACTGGATAGAAACAAGACTGCGTCTGCTACTTCTTGCGGAGTGCCCTTTCTCTTCATAACCGCAGTCTGCACGGCTGGATCATCTTCTGGAACATCGGCCGTCATTGGTGTTCTGCGCGTGTAAGTACTTATATGCGTTGACGGAATAACAGAGAACTTACTCGATAACTCCAGGGCAGACGCAGTTGACTCGGATCTGATGTTTTGCATACTATAAACCGTAAGTATAGCCCAGGGGTAATAATTAATCAGTCAGCCTTACATCGATAGCATCGCTTCTCGTCAAGCTGATGATCGCTGCTTTGGAAGCACTATACACCGCTGTACAGCTGTCAGCCCAGACACATACTTCTTGACAACAACAATCAAATACTCACGGGTCTCTGGCTTTCCAACGAGCCCGAGGTTACTCCCAACGTTAACAATTGACCCTCTAAACCCAGGCCGTCCATCATGTGTAACCCCAACATCCTGGGTCGTCATATAGTTCAACTCTTCGCGCGCACAAAGCCACAGACCGCGAAAGTTTGTCTGCATGACTTGGTCGAACTCTGCGGGTGTAACATGGTGGCTTGTCTTTGTAGGACCGTAAATACCTAGCCATCAGCTGTAAGTAAGACAGTTATAGAAAAAGACGATAGACGTACCCGCGCAGTTAACGGCGTAGTCGATACGACCAAAGTGTGCAATGACAAGAGACATATTTTTGATAACTTCATCTGCGTCAAGGTTATCAACTTCGAATAGATGCACTTCTGCATCACCAGCTATGGCTTTTATGGCGCTTTTGGTCTCGGCCAGCACGTCTCCATTCTTATCGAAGAGAGCGAGCTTGCGACATCCTTCTACGGCAAATGAGATGGCTACTTGACGACCAATGCCTTGTGAATCAGAGGTTAGCGGACTGAATACTAGGTAGTAGGGGTGACGGGAGGTGGGTTGTACCAGATGAAGCGCCTGTGACGAGTGCAACGCCGGGGAAGAGAGTAGTTGGTGCTCCAGACATGATTGCGGTCAACGATGGTGAAATTGACGTGAACAGCTCAAGTTTTAAATGAAGAGTCCAATTATATATGACTTTGTTATAGAGTATCATCAAGTTGAAGCTCTGCCATGTAAAAATGATGCTCGTATGATGACGTTGAGATCACCCAATCACACAACACCGTTCTTCACCAAATATTTAACTCTCAATATTGATCAACGTCCTCAACTAAATTTGCCATTTTGTATAAACCACGAGGTATCTTGTCTATAAACTTTTCAACCATCGACTCAATATCATCAACTATATCCAAATCTACTACTCCACAACCCATCCCTTGCCAGGAACCTTTCTCTGTTTCACCTTCTTCGCAGGCAAGGGCCATCCCTGACCACCCGTGCTCTCAGCCCTCAGATACGGAACAACAAAGCACTCTCTCACGGTAGCACCATCAGTGCCCGTCGTAGGCTTGAGCTCCTTGATCGGCTTGCCGTATGTGATAAGCGGTGTGCCCTTGGCAAGTCCAGCTAGTTGTCCGCCCGTCACATCTGTGAGAGCGTGCATTCTGGTCTTTGGTCGCTTCTCTGTATCAACACCTGACTGTGCTGATCGTTGAAGATATGAATAGACGATGTACTCGGGGCACTCTTGAATGCTGATATGAGCAAGAGGCGACGTGGGATGGATGTATACTGCACGATCGCTCTCAACCTCTTGTCCGGCGTGGATGGGCATCAAGGGGATATAAGGAACATCGATGGTCCGACGAGGCTTGCGATATTGCTCAGGAGGGTTTGGTGTAAGATCCGCTCGAATGGCGACTTGATCCACGAAGCCTGCCGCAACCATTTGTTTGAGAGCGGCCACCTGCTTCGGCGACGGAGGATCCAGCTTATCCTGATATTTCAAGTTGGTGAAAGCAGGAACATTGGTCCTCAGCAATTCCGTGATCTGTCGTCGCAGCTGCTGAATTTCCTTGAGCACCTTGAATCGGACAAAGTGGCTCTCACACCACTCTTCTGTGGGCTCATGGGCAAACTCGCCCACAACTTGCAGAAGCTTAATGGCGTCAGATCGATCATCTAAATAGCAGAAGTTTCTATGAACCTCGTTAAACATCTTTCGCACATTGGCTTGACGGTCTTCTGCGATGACGTCCGCCGTTGTACGGACAGCGGTGTCGTCCTTTTCTGCAAGCGCCGGGATCGCCTGGTTCTCTGGAAGGAAGACCTCAGCGGCAGATAGGCCGGCAACGAGAGCGATTGTGTAGGGGAGGCAGTCGTGAAGATGGCCAACCAACAAGATGCGCGCAAACCTGGGAGACAGAGGAAACACAGACATGGTCTGACCAATCTGGGTAACTTGCCCAGTAGAAGAGATAGCAGAGAGATATGTTAGAAGCTTCTCCGACTTTGCGAGAGCCCGTCGATCGGGTGGTGTAGGAAAGGGGAAGTTGACAACGTGCTGTAGGTTCATCGCCTTCAGCTGCAGCACGATACCTTCAATGGGCATGCGCAGTAACTCAGGATCCGTAAAGGCGGGGAAATCTCGCTCATATACCGCAGATGAGTAGAGTCTGTAGCAGTGACCTGGACCTGTACGACCAGCACGACCAGACCGCTGATTTGCACTGGCTTTGCTAATCCAGCCGATATCGTAGCTTTGAACACCACTGAGACGATCATACTGTCTCTCCTTTGACCGTCCGCAGTCGAACACATAACGAATACCGGGGATGGTCAAACTAGTTTCTGCCACGTTGGTTGCCAGGATAATATTTCGTGTGCCCTCAGGGGCCGGCTCAAAGACTCGCATCTGCTCTCGAGTTGGGAGCAGGGAGTAAAGAGGCAAGACTCGCATCTTGAGCGGCGCGACGTCTTGATCCTCCTCAATTTGGAACTCGTCCTCGTCCTCCTCATTTTCGTCGTCTGTGGGTATCTCATCAAAATCATCACCTCCACGATCATCCACGTCTCCAAACTCAATATCTTCTACCTCGACAGGAGCCTCGCTGGCAGAAATTTGCACCTTGGGTCCTTCAACAGACTTAGGGCCGCCAAATGCAGCCTTTAGTCGCTTGCTGAGCTGCAAGATCTCGTTGCGGCCAGTCAAGAAGACCAAGATATCACCTGGAGGCAGCTTCTTGTGGCCCCTGCTAATCTTTCGGAATGCTTCTTCAACGTAATCGTGCTGGGTTCTTCGAGAGAAATGAATAGTAACAGGGTGTTGCCGGCCCTCGACTTCCAATACTGGAGGCGGAGTCGCAAACAGAGTCGGATTCATGGTGAGATCCTCTATCCGTAGCGTGGCAGACATGATAATGAGCTTCAAGGGCTTGACCGTGGGGTCCTCTTCTGCTAGCTCTGCTCGGAGCTTGATAACTCGACTAAGCATACCAATAAGGATATCTGTGTTGACACTTCTTTCGTGGGCCTCATCAATGACGATGGCTGAGTACTTCTTGAGTGTAATATCCTGGGCAACCTCACGCAACAACACACCATCAGTCATGAACTTGACAGCCGTCTTGGGGTCAACCGTGCCCTCAAATCGGATCTGGTACGCCACTACTTCTGACTTATCTCCAAGTTCCTCGGCAACTCGCTTCGACATACTGACCGCAGCTACTCGACGAGGCTGCGTGATACCAATCATGCCAGGCGTGGGCGAGTCTGGGGAACCATATCCAGACTCATACAAGAACTGTGGGATCTGGGTAGTCTTTCCGGAGCCAGTAGAACCACAAATGACAACGATGTCATGATTGTGGATCGCTTCCATGATCCTCTGTTCCTCTGAAACAACGGGAAGCTTGAGTCGTGCTTCCTGAACCTCTGGTGTTCTGGTGACTGACACACTGTATACTTTTCGGTTGATATTCTGGGTCGTTTGCAGCTCCATAGGCAAAGGATCCTGCTCTGGGGCTCGAGGCACGAAGTTGTCTGGTTTGGGGATCTCGAGGTTGGTCGTCGTTCCTTCAATGGATTGGTACCCAAGTGCTTCGTTTCTTTGTTGATGCGCCCAAGCCTTGAATGAGGATGATCTCTGCGTTTTGCTCTCGTCGGCATCTTCCATATCTTCATCGTCAGAGTCGTCCTCAGACTCCTCGTCGGATCCTTCGCCTGATCCTTGATCTTCACCAGATTCATCCTCGCTAGAGCTGTCTTTTTCGTCTTGAGGTTCCTTCTCGGCCGCATCGTCGCTGAATCCGTTCCATTCGTCGCTGTCGCTTGCGCTGCCGTCGGACTGCTCAGACTCGGGCTCAGGCTCAGGCGCTGCCTCGACTGGAGTCAGTGAAAATTTCGACTTCACTCCGCCTCGTTTCTGTCGTTTTTTTATCACGGGTCGTCCTTCGTCGTCGACTTCGAGCGGTCTCTTGAGACCTGAGCCAATTGTTGTACTGGTTGTTGACTTTGACTGAGCTGGCTCTTCGTAAGTGGTCGTTGGTTTTGATGGTTTCGTCTCTTCTTTCTCAGACACGTCGCTCTCATCGCTCGAGTCTTCTCCACCAACCTCCCCTTCACGTCTCTTCTCAAGGAGGATCTTCATTCTCTCTTCTCCACCCTCCAAACCAGCCTTCTCCTCTCTCATTGCCCTCCTCAATGCCTCTTTCTTGGTCTCACGACCCTGTCCAAGAGATCGACTACTCGAGAACAAGCTCGTGTCGACCCGGCGATCAGCAAGTTTAGCCAGCAGCTCGCGGTTCTCATCCTTGCGCAGCTTGCCCTCAATGTACTTCTCAAAGCGCTTGGCCTTCTTCCCACTCATCTTCGCGCCCTCTTGACGCAGTTCCGCCTTCATCTGAGCCTTCTTGGCCTCGCGATCAGCCTTGGCCGTAGGGAGGAGCTCATCCTGGTTTGTGTCCTGGACTTCATGCTGGGCATTTTCTTTTGCTCGTTCACGAGCGAGCACCTTGTGCTTTCGTTGACGAGGAACGTATTTTCCCATTCTGAATTATTGTCTAGTGAAATTGACAATAAGTCTTGTGAAAATGGTGATACGTTACAAAGTCAATCAAAAGTAGAATCGCGACCATGAATTTCATGAAATTTTGGGATCAAAGCCATTCTGCCTTGTTTCACCGCTAGAACCTGGAGCCGCTTTGGGAATAGTGCGGGGTGGTGGGGCGTTCTAGCTCGCGGCCGACGGGTACCTCTTGAAGCGGGATTCAAAGCTACCTTAACATCTCTCATTAACGATAACCTCACTTCAATATGGCGACTGTAGACGTTAGAGAGGACTCATTTCCCTCTAGATCTCGTGAAGCCTCTGGCCTCGTCAATGGGGTTCCCACAGCAATCACATCCACCAGTTTTGTCGACAAGATACTCATCACCATCTCTCAAGAAGGCCGACTTTCGCAATGGGTAAGCAAGTCTTGTAGTCATCGCCTGAATTCGACTAACTATAAAAAAACAGATACAAGTCCCATTGACAGGATCTTCTGCTGGAGTAGTTGAAATGACTCTACCGAGCTCAAACAAGGGTCTCCTCCCCTCAACACATCTTACACCCACAACGCTGTTAGGTGGTGGAGGCGAGGAGCGTGAGACTCTTGGGCAGCTGTACGCGGCACAAATTGCAAGCCAAATATCTCTAAGAGCACCTGATGACCGAAGAATTCTTGTCCTTGGACTTGGCCTTGCCAAAACTGACCTTGAGCGTGAAGCCTTCTTTGACTTACTGGAACTCGCGCAAAAGGTACTATGAGCTTTGGATGAAGCTACATGGAACCAACTACAATAACCTGTTATTGGGAAACATGCCATAGCTGCCTTAGCCGAACGTTCAGGAATGCGAAAAAAGCAGATGCAACTCAGGCTGTTATCATCTCTACGAACGTCTACTAGCCTTAGGTCAAGGCTTGGTCTGTCACCAATTCTAGACGGCGTGCAACGAGCTCAGAGTATGACGGTACTCAAGGGAGGCACTCATAGCAGGCCCAGTGACTAGGTAGATTTGGCGAGGCTGTCATAAGCTGGTCACGCATCACCGATGTGAATCAAACCGCGTTGGTCGGTCATCTCAAGAGCATTCATGTATTCATTAAGGCGCATCGCCAACTACAATCCCGTGGGGCCTATCTGCTTCTAGACAATGTGCTCAACGCTGTCTGTATATCTACCTAGCACCCAAAGTAACATCATCATGATCCGGCCTGATTTTACGTCTTGCCCAAAGGCGAGAGCGTAGGATCAGTAGCAAGCAAAATCAGTCCCGAGTTCTCGCCGACTTTTCGAGGCCAGAGTGATGACCAGAATGTAAGCAGTCACGGAAGATGGAAATGTGGCAGCATTACACAGCCACTCATGTGTTGGAGAATGAGAATTAACCGTTCCTCCAAGTCCTTCACCTATCGTTCATAACAACAACGTAGATGCTACTATACAACTATGTTCATGACGAAGATCGGGGCTTGCGATCCCTATTGGAAAGTTAGTGCCATCCAGGAGTTTTCAAATAGTGCTGACTTACGTGCTGAGCCTTCGTGAAAGCTGCTGTAACTTCTTGTCATTGTTGGCATCTTCAGCCGCCTTTTGAAGCGCGTTGTTTCGCTCCTCCTCTTGGTGCTTAACAACCTCCTCATGTGTAGGTGGCAGCCTCTCGTTCTGCAAATCAACCTTTCGGGCATCTTCAAACGTGTTGATAGCATTCTTGAGACCCTCTGCGCCAAGCATAAGAGTACCGGCAGGAAGCCTTCCACCAGAAACGGTCTTGAGTTCCGTGACCTTCTCCGATTCCTCACGAAGAACCTGGAACACTCGAGACAATCGTCCAATGGCGAGAATTTTGTTCTTGATGGCTCTTCGTCGTACCTCGATTGACTCGGGGTCGTTGGACAGTGCTGGCGAAGAGGGACCAGGGGAGGTCGAAGAGGGTGTTTCCTCCTTGAGCTCTTCTTCAGAACACGTGCTGAGAATCGCAATAAGCATGTCGGTGATCTTCTCTCCCACGAAAGGAAGAGACCAAGTGAAGACATCCATGAAGTTGGGGAGCCAGTAAGGGTGGGGGGTGCAGTTGAACTGTCGGATGTTCATTACGTTGTTCTCATACTTGAGGACAGCGGCCTTGTTGTTGTAGACATCGAGGTAGTTGGGGGCGGAAAAGATTGTCATAACACTTGGGAAGCCGGTGGTTCGAGTCTTGCGATACATTCGGTAGCCTGCATCTTGGGCCTCGTGGGCGCGGATGATGGAGAGCAGGTTGTTCTTCTCCAAGAAAGCACACGCAGCGGGATAGGAGAAGAAGTATGAGCAACCTCGAACATGGTTGTGCAAGAAGTAGTCGCTGGTCTTTTCCTGACCAAAGTCTTCGAGAGGGTCGGCCCAGAGAATGTCGCACATGAGGCCCTGGGTGGGAGGCTCGCGGAAACGGTCAATCTAGGAAAGTCAGTTAGGCACAAGACAAAGCAGAAAAGAGATAACGCACGCTCTTCAAATCATCGAGAGTGTGCAGCTCGGGGCTCAGTCCACCGTGGATACACAGAAATTGCTTGTTCATAACAGCAGCGAGAGGAAGAGCGCAGAAGGATTCCATGCAGGCCTCGTATACGGTCTCGGAGTATTTGTGCTTGCATTCGAGCTTGAAAGTGAAGTAGTCGGTCAAGTGGCGACACTCGTGGTTTCCTCGCAGCAGCCAGAGGGTCTTGGGGTAGTGAATCTTGAGACACCAGAGGTATAGAACACACTCTATACTGA
This sequence comes from Fusarium guadeloupense, assembly GCA_021655865.1. Classification (NCBI taxonomy): domain Eukaryota; kingdom Fungi; phylum Ascomycota; class Sordariomycetes; order Hypocreales; family Nectriaceae; genus Fusarium; species Fusarium guadeloupense. The sequence goes on from JAJJWM010000188.1 coordinate 27,570, forward strand.
AGTAACCTCGGTCGACGTAATCGCCAAGAAACAGGTATCGGGTCTCGGCGGGATCGCCACCAACTTCGAACAACTTCATGAGATCGTAGTACTGGCCGTGAACGTCACCGCAGACAGTGATGGGAGCGTCCATCTCGAGAAGGTTAGGTTCGGCGCGCAGAAGCTCTGTACCCTTCTTAATAATCCAAAGAGCCTGCTCTTCGGTGAGACGACCTTCCCGATAGAAGTGCTGCTTGAGGAACTGGATATTGGGCTTTGACTGGGTCTCATCCTCAAAGAATTGCTCGTCGGTAGGCTTGTACATGGCGGGAGCTTGGACATCTGTGAAAATGCAATAGAACCAGGTCAGTTACACATGTTCAAGAGACTACATAGTGATATCTCTGGTGACGTCGAGGCATGATTGTCAGGGGAAGCACAAGCAGCAATCAGAAGCATTGTGGACGATTCCGCGACAGCGTCGTCCTCGATGATGATGGCGGGGTCGAGGCGGCGATAGCTGGAGGGGGGTCTCACGCACCTTTGCACACACGCTCCAGGGTGCTGACCTGAGTGTTGTCCTCCATGGTGTGAATGGTAAAGTCGATCTCAGGAACGGGCTTCTTATCCTGGATTGCGCGAATGGCATTATCGACCTGGACATTGCGTCGATCCTCAACAGAGGGCGCAGAGTTGGCCTCGCCGTCAGAGTCCATGGTTGGCGGCTAGGGGGCGGGAAGAGGGAGCAGAGCGTGGCCTAGCTGGCGGCGGTGAAGATGCTGGTTCTTGTTGTCGGGGTGGAAAAAGAATATTTGTAGAGTACCGAGTATTTAAAATACGATGCGACAAGAACTAAAATGCTGACGTCGATGTGAAGAGAGTAATGTATTGTATGGTATTTGAGGAGAGGCCGTGCCCGGGTTTGAAAGAAGATGGTTACCTTACTGGATAGGGCTGGCTAGAAAGAGCGGGAAGTCAGGTTGGGAGGTAAGAACTCTCAGCGCCACTGCCACCTGGGAGATGACGGGTCAAATGGGGTTCAGGTACCTTGTAGGCAGCTATAAGTACCTGCCAGAGCCTCGAAAGGTGGATATGGACAAGAAAAGGTGGGCAGTATACATTCTCCCCGTACAGCTCCGTTTCAACCAAAGGTCGACAGCATCTCACCTTTACACTTGACAGGCATAGACCTCGGTCCAATGAGAGTCGTAGTAATTGATCCCGGTTCTTTACTCGCGTGGTCTCGATTACTGTAAAACGGCGCAGTTTTTCGTTTTTTGCTCCCCTCTGCGCAATTGCGCTGGGGTTTGTTAAGAAAGGGACCTCTCCCCTGAAACTTGCTGCTAAAATCGGAAAATTGCGTAGGTCTAAAGATAGCTCATCAACTTGGCTTTGAATACCTATCAGGTGGCGAAAGTGTTGTGATATGATCATGGCTTACGTTTTGTTTTCCGTATTTGCGCTTTATAAGGCAATAGAGACATGAAATCTCGCATCACCATCAAGCCAACAACTCAACGAAACCAAAGCGTGTCTCGGCGATCACTGACGAGGGGGTTCATCTTCAACTCTTTGCCCCACGTCCCTTCTCACGAATACTACAAGTCGCTTGCTAATCAGACTCTAAATTCATTAATAATTCTCCTACGAAGTAGATAGCCGAGTGGTAGTGCTACGTACCACGCTTGAAGCCATATACGCAGCAGCCAACCAGGGTGTTGTTTTCAACCCAGGTCGACCATATCATATTGTCTGTAATGGATGCATAAAATGACGTTTAGGAGGTATTTTGTAAAACTGGAAAGCCTGATCTCTATATTCTAAACTCCCATATTCCGATGCTTGACCTTGACCATAACCTCAACCAAGAGAACCCAATTCTAAAATCCTAGCAGACATACTCATATTACCAAGAATCAACTTTTAAGGCAAGGAGTAACCACCATCAACAATCAGGTCGTGGCCGGTTGTGAATGACGCAGCGTCACTGGCCAAGTACAAGTAAGCTCCCTTGAGCTCACGAGCTTCACCCTCACGTCTAAAAGTCATGTTAGTCAGAAGCCAATGATTCCAAGGTCAGCTTGCACTTACCCCATGACAGTCTTGTCCTTCCAAAGCTTCTTCACATCCTTGCTAACAAAGTCTGTGATCTCGGTGTTGATGTACCCTGGGGATACCGTGTTGACACGGGCAAAACCCGTCCACTCCACAGCCAGACACTTGCCTATATCATCACAGTCAGTTGACAATTCTTCGACTCTACATCCTCAATATGGCACTTACAGAAGTGAATCACGGCTGCCTTTGAAGCATTGTATACCGCCTGCGCCTGGGGAATGTTGACAACGCTTCCGCTCATTGACGCCGTTGCGATGAAGCTGCCCGCCACAAAGTTGGTCAACTTCTTTCCGTCCAACGTTGTGCCCTCGGTCTTTTGCCTTCGGAAGTGCGCTCCTGCGCTCTTGGCACACCACATGACGCCGTCAACGTTGACCTCCATGACGCGGCGAGCTGTCTCAGCAGGTCCGTCGATAAAGGGGCCGTCAGTCCAGGCAATGCCGCTGTTGGCTACAAAGACGTCCAGGCGGCCGTTGAACTCGGAGACGATATCTCTGATAGCCTGGTCAACTGCCTCGGGGGAGATGACGTTGACTTGGTACGCCTTGCCTGTTTCTTGTGTAAGTCAAGTTTTGATATCGAAGAGCTGAGAGGAACTCACACTTGACACCATACTCCTTCTCGATATTCTCAGCTTCAGCCAGAGCTTGCTTGTTGCTGTTGTACCAGATGGCTACGTTAGCGCCAGCCTCAGCAAGAGCGTGAGCGATGGCCAAGCCAATTCCTGCACCAGCACCAGAGACAATAGCTGTTCGTCCCTTCAGAGAGAAGAGAGGCATCACTCTGGAGGACTGAGGAATGTCCATGTTGTTATGGCGGAACGCGCCCGTCTCTTGATTCATGATGACTGCGAATGAAGTTGAACTGGGAAAATTATTGAGGTTGCTAGTTTCAACAAGCTTTCAAGACTGCACAGGCAAGGTTGATGACAGTCTATCTCAAGGAGTGATCAAAGTTCAAGTCAACAAGGTTTTCGTCACACACAGGGCAACTCTACGCTCTTTATATACCGCTCCAGCTCTTGACCAAGGTCCAGCGTCTCCTCGGCTCTCCTTCTCCTACTAGCTAGCAATCTTTACCACTGCGACATTTATCGACGAACCAAACTCGGCATTCCAAGACTATCTCTCTCTCGGTGAGAACTTACCCCGGCCCCTTGAGTGGATCCAGCATATCTCTTAGATTCTCGAGCTTCTTTCAGAGGGCACGAACCCAACTCCACCGTCTGGCGCGCCTATCACCACGCGTCCTTGAGACGTTAGCCTGGTGTAAGACGTAAATTTCTGTGATACGTAGCAATCTATCAAACAGCGAATTCGTGGAGAAAGGTGTCTAGTGCAATTCCTGCTGGGATCCGGGTGTTTGCATTCGGCCCCGTTGCTGTCCAGTCAGCTCAAACTATGCTCCATGGCTCACCGAGCGAGCCTGTCAAGGGCCGAGATCCCCGGGATAGATACCGCGGGGTTGTAGAAAGCCCCGCCATTCAACGCTTTAAGAGGACTTGTGCGATGGGTATCAATGCAGAGGCAGTCTTGAAAATTTACCTTGGGTTGGTGACTACGGCGGTGAAGCAGTATCACATGAGTAAAATGCTATCAAGCTATTGAGGCATGTGATCAAAATGCTTGACTATCTATTGTATTGTTTCTTGGCAAATGTTTTTGTGAATTGCATGTCCTATGATATCAGAATATCTAGCATATAAAAAGACTTCTAACCACGATGTGAGATCGTTCCCATGCCCAAGCCTCGCAGTTATTTCGGTGAATACATGCCTGACCAGGTGCGCATTGAGGCGACCAAGTACAACATTGCTCTCGCGTTGCACTCAGTATTGGTCTTCAAGTCTCTCAAGTCCTGGTTCAGACACTCTGAGATAGTAATCTTTTAAAGTGACTATCTTCAAGGCGCCCGAGTTATGGCCTCAAACTGCTCCTTGTCCTCTGTTGGTTGCCTTGATCTTAGGTTGAGGTTGCGTCCAATAACAGTTTCGTGCGGAAAGTTGGTCTCTCTGTAACGAGAAACAAAATCATCGCGAGGAACTGTTTGTAGTCATAAAGTCAGCCTCTCCACTCAGCCCTATCATACCGCTGAAAGGAACTTACTGTACGCTCCACAGATACGGCGAATGCCTTCAAATGCACTTCGGCCATGCATAACTCGCCAATTGTCGAAAACTAGAGAATATCGTTAGCACAATTTTCCACCTAAATAATCCTCTGTACTTACTGACGACACGGCCTGGTGTCAGCTGGAACCAGTACTCGCTGCTTCGTCGTCGCAAAATCTCATTCCACTTCCGAGCCGCCTTGTACCACTTCTCTGCATTGTAGACATTCACGATACCACGATCGTCGTTATTCCAGCGGACCCGATTTAATTCGCCGTTGTCTTCCTCGATGACGGGATATGTGCGGTCTGGCACAATCGCTATGCCCTTGTTGCCGCTGGCATGCCAAGGAATACTGACCATCCGGAGTGTCTCATATGCATCAGGAGCCTCTTTCTTTAGGATTCTGGCAGCATCGAAACCATCGACGAGGAGAGACTGGCCACCCAAGGCATCGTCGGATGGTTTTGCGTTCGGGGGTGCGTGGTGAGAGAGCAAGTGGAAAGCTTGTAGGCCAGCAGGCTCGCTAAAATATGTCGTGTCTGTATGAGCTGGGAGAGCGAGATTTGTGTATGCTGTATCAGCCAGAGCAAGGTCGGGAATAAAGTCGTAGAATCCTCCGTAATGTGTAGTTCGAATTGGGCCAACCTTCTCTAGGAGAGATTCAGTCGCCTCAGGTGTTGGAGGTGTATCGACGACGAAGCTGAATCCATTTACCCACTGAATTTGTGAGTAACTGAAGCAGTATCATGGTTGGCAGTATACTTACAATGTTTCTTGTGAGAGCAGCCATGCCCTTCTCGTCAGACTCGCTCATGACAGCATCGAAAGAAACTTCAGGAGGAGCGTTCTCAATACTGGAATCCCAGGTTTTACGTGGCCTAACATATTAGAATCCAGAGATTGTACCTGAGTTATGAGCCAACTTACTCATCTTGGCCAAATTGCTCTACATATCCTCCTTCAAACCAGCTGTCTAGCCATGACCAGGGATGCTGGCTTTTGTGAGAATCAGACCCTATCAGCAATCAGTATATGTGAATTCGATCAACCCTCACCAGTTTTGCTCATACACTGAACCTCGAGGTATTTATCTGTTTTCGAAAAGTTGACTGGATGAATGTCCTCTGGTAACTGAGGTCAACGTCAGCATACCCAAGCATTCATATGATCCGAACAGAAATTTCACCCACTTGAAAGGTATCAAAGTTCCTCTGCCTTGTATCCTGGTTGACACATTGGGTGCATTGGCAATTGTCGCTGAAAACACATGAGCCCTTTTAGTCCAACACACCAAATAATTAAGCGCGGGTATTTCCTTACCGCAACCACAGATTGGGACTGTAATACAAGGCTCGTTAGCGATCAATCTCAAAAGCGGGATGAAACATGCCACTCACAATGTTCTATGCGCAGGGCCATTTTGTTCCTCGCGGCTCAAGCTGATTTTAGATCCATTCGTGAGCGCGACAGTTCTTCCGTTGGAAGACCATCTTGCAGGTGTTGGTGATGCGGCACAAGCCTTGAAACCTAGGACAGCATGATTCCTTACTCGACTGGCAGCTGAGAATAAAGGGCGATTTAAAAGTCCGGCGCTGGGATTATCATGGACTGATTAGACATGTCTGGCGATAGAGGTTTGAACGAGTGCAATTACCTCGAGCACCGAGCGAGTCGACCAAGCATAATGGCGTGCTTGAAAGGCAATGTAACAACGTGACAATTATTGTTACAATGATCAACAATAATCACATTTAGATGTTGTCAACTATACCTCGGCATTGGCCGGGAGCCCCCGATAATCGCATGAGGGCTTCCGACGGTCCGCGTGGAGTTGATAAAGAATAAGGCGTTGATATGAATTAAGGCGTCACAAAATGAGCAAGATACAGAATTGAGCAATTCACCGAATTTGATAAGCTATGCTCTCTTTCAGGGAAACCAGTGTAACCCTCTTTTTATTTACCTATTATCGCCAAGCTTGCTATTCGTGGTCAAGACAGACAAAGAGTGTCTCTCTTGTCTTCTGTCAACTCCACTTCCATGTTTGTTGCGCGGGGCATGGATAAATTGAATGATGGACTCGACCAACAGCTTCCACCCTACTAGCCTTTTACTTTCCCCGTGTAGTTGGGAAGACTAATTGCATGCTTCTTCTGCAGATCTGCTAATGAGTGAGCAGCAGATTTCGGCCAATATTGAAGCAAAGAATACACGCTGTCATACTGAAACTGTTATGATAAGCTACATATCAAAAGCTACAACTCCGAGTTCCCCATCTCTTCACCCAAACCTCTGAGCCACAGACCCGTTACCACAACCCAAGGCAGCTTTGAAATACACAACCACTTTCTTTGACTATATCGTTTCGGCTCATTCTCGTCTTGGCTGACCAGGACTATCACCAACCGCGGCCAAGTGGCTGTCTCGACTTCCAATAGCGCGTCTCTCCCCCACTTGTATAAGCGCTGACCTTGAACCTGCGTCTCTTTGATCGAAACCAACGCCCTATAGCAAAGGGGCGCTTCTGCCCTCGCTCCCGAGGGTTCGGGTCGCCTCCCCTGATGCTGGTCCTGCCCAGGGGACCTAGTCGACGCTACTTGTCGCGCCCGCGGTTAGGATGGCTTCGTGATTGGCGTCACCTAGCGATCCGCGACCCCCATGCCCCCAAGGCTGACTTAGATGCTACTCAGAACAGGACCAACACGTCAAAAGTCTGTGATCCATGTAGGGCAGGACCAACAATGGAACGGTCGTGCAGGAGTAGGTTGCTATGGCTCTTTCATCTCCTCTTCCTTTATCATTAAGAACTGCTGCACGGCGTCTGCACTTTGCCCGCTTCGCTTTTACTTCTACTAGCTTTTATTCCTCCTGGGCTGTTTGACTGCAGGCTGTCAGCATCCCTCTCAATATTCCATGTAGATCTACCATGGCTCGTTCTTTTCCGCCTTATGGGGGGCATCTCCTCAGGATCTTCCTTGTACTGGTAACGTTTCTGCTTACTCCAGCAACTCCTGCTGCTGTACAACAACATGTGAGGGTCTTTCCAGTTGAAGAGCGACAGAGTCCTCGAGAACCCTCCTCATCTTTCTTGGACTTCCCATCTCGGCATCACGAACGAGACGGATCGTGTCCAATATCCGGAGAACATTGGTGTGGAAACGACCTTCCAGGAGATTTCTGTTGTTCCTCAAAGTCCTTTTGCAAGATTCTTGCCGCAAACACCACAGCTTTGTGTTGCCCAAACGGCACGGAAGGGAATTGTCAGGTCATCCTACCCATAACTTGCGACACCACAAGCCAGAGTCCATCGAGAAACCCGCAGGCGGAAATCAAGTCGCTCGTCCTTGACCGAGAATTAAAGCGTTGTGGAAGCAAAAGCGGAACCAGAAGGTGCTGTCCATTCGGCTATAGTTGCAGAGATGACAAAGAATGTGTACTCGACAAAGACCAGGACGAGAGTTATGCATTTTTACTTCCTATACCTGAATCGTCTTCTTCATCGATAGCCCCGACATCGACAGATATACCATCGACAGCAACCTCAGACATTCTCTCGGTTGAAACATCGGAGGCGCCTGACAGAATCGCTCAACCTCCACCAGTCACCACTACGGCCGCTGATGCCGAGTCATTCACTCCAGAGGATGAAGACGAGGAAGATAGTGGCGGTCCAACAGGAGTGGTTACTGCGGGCACCGTTGCCGGCGTCTGCTGTCTTGCTGGAGTTGGCATCTTTATCTGGATGAAGTGGTTTCGAAAGAAGAGAAGACAAGACAGCCCTCGCATGCCCCTTGTTCGAGAATCTTGGGGACATTTCTCGGCTGGAGGGACACCATCAACCAGACATCTTCGCCTTACTCGTGGGCCTGACGACAAGTTCATCGTTACACCAACAACGGCTGGATTCTCGCCGAGTGATCAGCTGCTGGTCCCTATCGCCAAGGAAAAGGATCAAAGCCCTGTAGAGCTACCTGCAACACCGGTATCGCTCTGTATGTGGATGAATTTTGAGAATGCTGCCGTGGAGGAGCCAAAGTTGGCTTACGTTGTCCCTGCGAAGCAACAGCAGACGTGACAATGAAATGGGTCACAAAATGAAGTAATGATCATGATATGACATATGAAATTTTTTTACTTTCTTTGCACATACATTTCTTGCGCTTGTTAAATGTACTCTTTTGATATCTGAGGCTGTTATGACTTGGAGGATACAAGGAACTGAAGAGATGTTATCGGCGTTGGTATGCGCGAGGAAATGTCTCGATGAACTTATGAAGTTTCTTTACTTAACAAATCGTATGATTTGATAAAGATATTCACGCATTAATCAAGTAAAGGATAAAGTTATAACTTACAGGACGCCCTGCATTGAAGGGGCGTGATATATGTACGCATAGCACAGTGTTGAAACCAACACTGGTATTTCTACACTGTACGTCTGTTTTATAAATCCACTAATGCAAAGATCTCGAATTCAACAAATAATTCCAACACGTTTCCAATCTGTCAACTTCCATTGCGACTTGCTTTGTCAAATCCTCTACTCACTGTAGACGACTCTCCGGGCGCCAAATTACTCATATCAACAATTCCACAGGCCGCGATTCAAACTCCCATCGCATACAAGACTATCCTTCGCCTCTTTCACGCCCGTGCAGGCCATGGCTGGCTTGCCATTTGATCGGCGCCATCCTCCTGCTTGATCACGGGTCCCACGTTCGCCGAGTCTTGAGGCTAACACACTTCGAGCTCGACTTACATTATGACGTCTCAACATCCCGACTTTGACGCCTTTTACGACGACCAGGTAGCTGCTCGGCGACAACGCTTGCCGCGCGAAAACGTCTGGGATCGCATTACCGATCCGGGTGTCCTCATCTCCTGCCTCGTCACTGTCGTCGCCCTTGCATACCACTTGTATACGTCTACCACCACGTTCCAAGATTTAATACAGCTTATAGGAACAAGCCTCTGGGACGGCTTTGTATACATTGTTCCAGAATATTTAGTGGATGAACTAGACAAATCACTTAACTCGACAAGAACTTCGCCATCGATGTTGCACGCCCACCGAACGCACCATGTCGCCAAAAGCGAAAAGTTGAGGAGGATTCTTCGACTGAACCGCTCTGGCGGCGGCGTCATGTCCTCGGTGTATGAAGTGAGGAATCGCGCCTTGTCAATGACCGGTAACGTTCTGGGGCTGAAGGGCGAGTCCGATCGTCCACCAGGGCTTGGTAACATGGACAACTCATGCTATCAGAACAGCATCCTTCAAGGACTTTCCTCTCTAACATCCCTCTCCGAATACCTATCCTCCTATCTTGAAGCTTCGAGCACCGACGACTGCGACCGAGATGTTGCGCAAACATTACGAACCCTCATTGCCGACTTGAACGATGTATCCAATTACGGACGAACGTTATGGACCCCCAGTGTTCTCAAGTCGATGAGTACGTGGACACAACAGGACGCCCAAGAATACTATTCCAAGATTTTGGACGATATCGATAAAAGTGTCGCCAAAGCTATTAAGAGCACGCAGCCTCAACATCCCGGCCTGACAGTTAAGATAGATAAGGACGATACGGCTGCGAGTGAGCACAGCGATGACAGCGGTTACCAAAGCATGAATAGCTCAACAATATTCGACCACAAGCTACCTCACAACCCATTGGAGGGTCTGCTCGCACAGCGAGTCGCCTGTGTTCAGTGCGGATACTCCGATGGCCTATCCATGATACCCTTCAATTGCCTGACACTGAGCCTGGGCCTCCATAAAAATCAGCACGACTTATATGAACGGTTGGATGCATACAGCAAGGTGGAGGCAATTGAGGACATTGAATGTGCGAAATGCACACTTCTCAAGGTCCAGAGACTTTTGACCAAGTTGGTGGATAAGATGAGAGGCGATGGAGCATCCACCGAACAGCTTGCAGAGCCTCTACGCAGACTTGGAGCTGTCGAGTTGGCATTGGAAGAAGACGACTTTGAAGATAAGACTTTGACGGAAAAGTGTAAGATTTCAGCCCAAAGCAAAGTCAGCTCGACCAAGACGAAGCAGATCGTTGTTGCTCGACCACCTCAGAGCTTGGCAGTTCACATGCAACGATCGGTGTTTGACCCTTCCACTTTCGACATGATGAAGAATTCGGCGCCAGTCAACTTCCCAATGACACTGGATCTTGGTCCTTGGTGTTTAGGTAGCACGGGCAAATCTTCTACCAGCCCCAACGCAAGCATGGAAGAAGAATGGCTGTCCGACCCTCGGCAGTCGATGGTGGCTGGTGATTTAGGTTCATCCAGATTCACAGGGCCTATCTACGAACTTCGAGCAGTAGTGACGCACTATGGACGACACGAGAACGGACACTACATCTGCTATAGGAAGTATCCACGCCACAGCCCTCCTACCAAGGCTGTTGATGGCAATGAGCCTTCTGACGAGTCCGCCGAGCAGAGGGAAACGCAGTCGGATTTTGGAAAGAACGGACAAAGCCGAGATGAAGTAGACGAGCCTGAAATGGATTGGTGGAGACTGAGTGATCACAATGTCACTATGGTTAGCGAGGAAACGGTATTGAGCCTTTCACCAGGTGTTTTCATGCTATTCTACGACTGCGTTGACCCTACGATGGTTATGAGCGATGAAGACAGCAATATGCAGGACGTGGGTGACGCGGAAGATCTAGAAGCGTCAAAGGGGCTGGCCAAGACAGGGGGAAATACAGACGAGATCGGCGAGGGGCACGAAAGTCAAAAGGCTAACGGCAAGCCAAAGGAGGCACATGGCTTGAAGGAAGACGCCACGTCGAGTTGCCTAAACGCCAACGGCCTGGCAGAGACTGAAACAAAACTCTCGGATCTGGTCAACAATGCCGCTTTACCGGCTCAAGTCAAGTGGCGACAGCCCGGCTGATATGCGTATTAATGGAGGAAGAATAGGTGTGGAAGAGGAGGATCAAGGCTAGGTCTAAGCATCAACCACTAAGCGGAATGCAGATAAAGGTGGTATCATTATGGGATTGTATTCAAAAGCATAGCGACGGCGTTGAAGAGGCAGCCATCACGGATTGATTATGGGTTTACTATAGGGAAGGACTTGGGAATAGAAGGACTAACGCTTTAATATGGCGATTCAAGAACATTCATGCAGTATGTTGATACCACGCAAGAGCAGGGTATAGAGCGATGGAAAAGCGCGGTGCTAAGTAGGAGAAATTAACCACTTTTACTGGCTATTATAAGAACAATAGTAACAACAGTGTTGTTTCTCGCTTGTGATACGTCGGAATAATATGTTTCAGTGTCAGGGAGAGCTTCAGTCTGAACACAGCCTCAACGACGGGCTGAGAAGAGAAGCCAGGCCCGCAATATGACGCGAGAATTGAAGGCGACCAACAACCGAGGCAGAAGAAGGCACAACCTCCTGAAAGAAGAGGGATATTCACCATGCGGTTAAATCGGCAAATTGACACAGGGGCACAGCGTCTACAGCATGCAGCACGCGTCATGAGGTCGTCTAGAAGGACTCAAAGAGACGGCACTTGATAAGGGAGACAAGGTAATAGCCGTCGCTAACAAATTGGCTTAGATAGTTTAAACTTGTGACTCGCAAGCATAATACGACCAAAAGTTCTGATGAATTACCTTACGTATTCCAGTCCCTTTGCAAGTCCCCGCTAAGTTCGAAAAGAAATCTAGACCTTGGGGTCACCTCGTATTAATAAAGATTTGCTGAAGATGCAGGCCATGTCGAACCAACAACGACGACAACTGACTAGTCTTTAGGTCACGCTCATTGGCCAGGCCGTAATCAGAAACACCCGAAACAGGGTCCCTGGTTGCGGATCATGATGCCTTGTGGGACAATGCTGTAGACCCTTTTTGAAGAGAAAAGCTTCGCATGCGGTGATGGTATGGCTTGGCAGGTACAGAAGGTAACATCAGCTAGGGGAACGAGAATTTTTTTAGATCAGAATATTAGGGGGTAAGCTCAGCTCTCATTGATCGTCCATGCCTTGGGGCCTCAGGAGATTGACTCGGGGACTTGTGAAAGTTGGTAAAGACTGTTGGTGTTGGGGGTTCATGTCAGTTATCGGCAAAGACGAGCCGGTCAGAATAAGCCTAGGGTATCTATATCGAGGCTGTGCTTCAAAGACGACGTATATCCTTGTAAAGTGTTTATTCTCATAAGAACTGTACAAGTCCAGGTTTTGCTTGGAAGCTGGTCATTTATTCATTTGACCTTGGCTCTAGTCGTTCCTTATACCTCGTCGTTGCTATACGGCAATAAACTAAGATCATCGTCACTCACACCCTAATCGAGCAAGTCTAAAAAGGTAGGAAGGAACCTCAAGTCTTGATGCAAGAGCGACTCATACTTATACCAACCCGAAGAAGGCACGACCTCAACCATCCACTTTCCCATTCCGTACTCTAAGACCTTGTCTCGTCGAATCTCTCCAACCTCTCTTCTTCATTAAATATCATCATCCTTTTTCTTGCATCATTCTTTTTCTTTTCGAAGTTTCTCTCCTTCAACAGTTTTCAACCCCTCTCATACCGCCAAAGACGTCAGCTTGCGTACGATAGTTTGAGTCTAGTTCCCGGTGGCTTTGGACCTACGCGCTGTCTCGTGTCTCTTAAGTACAGCAGTCAGTCAGCCAGCCACCGCCCAATCTTTCTCCTCGCCAATTCAACAAACGACATCAGAAATATTGATTTTCTTAGACCGGGCAGTCACAATGGTGGGATCCAACGATCTAGAGGCCAACAGGGCACTACGTAGACCTGAGTCCGCCGATACTGTGCTCTCAGAGAAGCCTATAAGCAGAAGAGCAGGCCAAAGAGTACACGCATCTGTCTACATTCTGTATGTGAACCGGGCAGTCTTATGGACGTATTAAATTGAAGTCTAACAAATGTTTGAACAGGACCTGGATTTTCTTTTCCAACGCCACCATCCTCTTCAACAAGTGGCTTATTGGCACTGCTGGATTCCGTGAGTATACAGACCAACTCTATGAATTAGGAGACATCTGATGCTAACATATCTTCGTAGAATATCGTGAGTACTTTAACTACTTCGGCATAACGACCCATAACTTGCGACTAACTAATGAACTCAGCCATCATCCTCACAACATGGCATCTCGTCTTCGCAACTATCGCAACTCAACTTCTTGCTCGAACAACTTCCCTTCTCGACTCTCGCCATGCGCTCCCTCTCTCAGGAAGTCTTTACATACGGACTATTCTCCCTATCGGTATCCTCTACTCCGTTTCCCTCGTCTTCTCCAACATTGTGTACCTCTATCTCTCGGTTTCCTTCATCCAGATGCTCAAGTCGACCGGTCCAGTCTGCGTTCTTATTGCTTCGTGGATATGGGGCGTAGCCAAACCTGACGGCAAAACTTTCGCCAACATCATGCTCATTGTATTTGGTGTCGCCCTTGCTAGCTTGGGAGAAGTTCAGTTCTCTTGGTTGGGCTTCATCTTCCAGATGTGCGGCACCATCGCCGAAGCTGTACGAGTCGTCATGATTCAGGTCATGCTCAGTTCTGAGGGTCTCCATATGGATCCCCTTGTTGGTCTCTATTATTACGCACCTGTTTGTGCCATCATGAATACTGTCGTCGTTATCTTCACTGAAGGCCCTCGCTTTGAGTGGGAAGCTGCAGCCAGTGCGGGTTATGGCTTGTTATTTGCCAATGCTTGTCTGGCCTTTGTCCTAAATGTCATCAGTGTCTTCCTTGTAAGTCAATGTCAAGGTCTTATTGACATATCTCCTACTTACATTAATCCAGATCGGCAAAACATCAGGCCTTGTCATGACCCTCAGCGGCATCCTAAAGAGCATACTCCTTGTTGCTGCTTCTGTTCTTATTTGGAACACGCCCATATCCCTTCTCCAGACCTTCGGCTACTCGATTGCCCTTATGGGTCTCGTCTTATACTCAGTTGGCTATAGGCAACTCCTGCAAGCATGGAACGAGGCAGTTGCTTGGGGTACTGGGGCCCTGAACCGCGAGGGCGAGATGTCTCCCACTTTACGAAAGGCCATCATGGTCGGTTGTTTGGGCTTTATCACTATAATCATCACCTGTGCACTATGGCACTATCATGGGCTGTCTCATGAGCAGCTGGCTAAGCTGTCGTCATGGGCTTGGCCTTAGCATGATGGCTTCACTTGGATATGCTAGACTTGTAGTAATGATTAAACGTCTTCAACTAACATCTTCTGTGCCAATCATGCATAAATGTAAAGTGCAGTGCTGCAACAGCTGTTTGAACGTAACTAACACTAAACAAGAACTAGATGCCATGTCAAGGCTCCCACGGGTATCTAAGCAGACTACCAGTCTGTTTGCTGATTCAACTGCTAACCGCCCACCTCTCCAACTAAAATCAATATCTTAAATAAAAGAATATCTATTGTACAAAGCCACGAGTCAGCCGCTAAAGCGTCAGCGACGGCTCCTGCTACGATCTCGTCTCTCTCGCCGAGGAGACAAGCTGCGATCCCGTCTGTTTCTCCTGTCTCTGGACCGGTCTCTTTCTCGTTCCCGTTCACGGTCCCTGTCGCGATCACGTCGATCCCTTTCACGGTCTCTATCGCGCTCGCGATCTCGAGATCGATCTCTGTCTCGGTCCCTGTCACGTCGGTCTCGGTCCCTATCGCGATCTCTGTCCCTGTCTCGCTCACGGTAACTATCTCCACCCCTGAGCTTGTTGCGTTCGCTGTCTCTCTCCCGCTCTCGAGCTGTCTCGCGGTCTCTTTCCCTATCCCGGTCGCGCTCTCGGTCTCGGTCCTTGGCGGTATCGCGCTGCCGGCTGCGGCTCCTAGAACGACTCCTCCTCCGCTCCTCGCGGCCTCCAGGCGTATATCTGTCAATATCGTCCATATTCCATCGGCGGCGTAAGTCAGGAGATTTCTCACCACTGCTCTTTTTGTCGTCGAGTCCGGGAACCGGTAGGCCCTTGCTCCTGGCGTCCTTCTGGGCCGCCAAATAGGCCTTGGCCTCCTTTTCCCGCTTCTTGACCTCTTCCTTCTTCCACTCTTCGAGGTCGTCCTGGGCTTTGCTGGAGCTAGGTCGTGCTGCGGAGGCGGTTGCTCGTGATCGGGAACGGCTTCGACGGTCAGGCTGCTTCTCCTTCTCCTTTTCGCGTTCTTTCTCAGGGGCCTTTTCCCGTTCCTTTTCGCGCGGTCTTTCTTGCTCGCGTTCGTCACGGGTCCTATCTCGGCTTAGTCGTCGTGGAGGAGATCTGTCGGTTCTATCGCGATCGCGCTCTCGGTCACGAGGTCGTTCCCGGTCTCGTTCGCGTTCTCTCTCCCGAGGATCATAATGATCAGCTCCACCAAGCCGGGCATCACGAGAGCGGCTTCGATCACGTCGAGTGCGCGAGCGGGTTCTATCCCTTCTCTCAGAGCGCAGCCTTGAACGTGAGCGATCTCTCCTATCCCGGCTTCGGTCACGTCTCTCCGTTCTGGCCCTAGATCTGCTTCTCTCTCTTCGATCCACCAACCTAGGCCGAGAACGACTTCGCTCGCGTCTTCGAGATCTACTTCGCTCGTAATGGTCATACTTGGGTCGTGATCGGCTTCTAACTCCACGATCCTCCCTACCAGTCCGTGAGCGGGTCCTATCCCGTCTAACTCGAGATCTGCTTCGGTCGCGTCTATCCCTAATTCGTGACCTACTGTGGCCTCGGCTTGGGGAGTTTGAGCGCCGGTCAGTTCGGCGAGCATCTCGAGCATCTCGAGCATCTCGTTCTCTCGGGCGTTCGCGTTCTCTGTCTTTATCACGGTCTCCCTCGCGGTCTAAGGCTCGTGAAGCACTGCGACTTGGCTTGGCTTCATCCGCAGTAGGCCGCTTGGTCTGGACAGGCGTTCCAGAGTCACCGCGCTCTGATTTAAGTCCCGAATCACTGTTCTTGCGACCACCTGTAATCTGAGAACGTTCTCGCCGGATAGGATTGATAGCTGATACAGGTCCTGTCTTCCTTGGCGGCGGTGCTAAGGACGAGTCAATCTCCATTTCTTGCTTGTGTGCCGGTTTCGAGCTTTCGCGAAGAAGATCTGCCAGAGCTTCTTGTTCCAGGCGCTCATGTTCTTCTTTGGACAGCTTCTCCTTGAGCTCTGCAGAGACAGCCTCCTTTTCCTTATGCCGATCATCCCTGTGTCGATCATGTTCGCGATGGCGGTCTCGATCGCGGTCGTGATCTCTGTCTCTGTCTCGGTCCCTATCCCTTGTATCTCGACCTCGATCCCTATCCCGGTCACGTTCTTTGTGTCGCTTTTCTCTTTCAATGTCTCGTTGCCTTTCGCGCTCCTCACGCTCGAGCTCGCGCTTCCTACGGCGCTCGTCTCTTTCTTCCTGGCGTTTGAGCTCGGCTTGTTCACGTTCTCTCTCCTCCTTCTTCCGTTCTTCTCTGATGATTCTTCGCTTTTCCTCCTCGATTGCGGCTTCTTTCTGTCGCAGTTCTTCTCGGACACGTTCACGTTCGGCTCGTCGGGCATCGGTCTCGGCTGCATACTCTTCGTCTGTTTTAGCTCCTCGAATCCTTTCCGCTTCAGCTGCCTCTTCGCCAACTTCGGCCCGGCGTGTTTCACGAATGCGCTCTTCTATAGCCTCGACGTCGATCAACTGGCTAATGACAGACTCTGCTTTCTGGTAAACTCCGGATCTCTCTAAAGCACCATCAATAAGAGCTGCAGCTTTGCGCCGGTCGAGTGTAAGTAGCTGCTGTGGATTACGCTCGATTTCTTGTTCAGCCACTTCAAGAATTGATTTTGTGACCTGTGCCTCGTAATCCTAAAGTACTTGTTAGTAACAAAGCATGCGCATTCCTTCCGTTTGTAGCATACGCTAGCTTCGAACTTGTCCCAGACTTGTCTCCGAATAGAGTCGTAGGCTCCCTCCTTCTTGAAGCTATGAGCTAGTGATTCTATAGCAGCTCTTGTTGCCGAAGGTAGAGGAAGATCTGAAGCCTTGAACTTGCGCGTCGCTGGAGCGGGCGCTTGTTCGCCATTCACAGGCGATTGGTCGATACCTGGCGCCGCCATGATGTTGTTATGCGTAGTGGGATGAAAAGGAGTTATGATAGAGCGCGCGGTAGGCGAGCGCAAAGGCTGGTTACTAAAATCAGCGCATAGCGCACTTGTTTTGATAAAGCAGCAACAAATTTAAAGACACAAGCTTCGAAAATGGCGTTTTTAAGTTGACATGATAAATGCGAAGGTTGCTTGGATGAAAGATCTTTATGAAAGAAGTCTTTGAGACGTGACATGCAAACGCCAGATCACGTGGTGGCTTTTATCTTAGTTTCACTGCTACTACCCTATAGCTTCTCGAGGAATATTAGGTTCGAAACATTTAGGAAGTTCACTCGCATTTTCATCTCTCGTTTGTACTTTCGGCAATAATCAATATGTGTTGAACTATCCTGATCTGTCTTTACTCATTTTTTTTTCTATGCAATAAGCCTTACAACTGCAGTTACACTTATTCCACCCCTCAAAATCATGATAAAGCGACTACCTCGTGTGTAAAGCATTATCACCTGAACTTGAAAGACAGTAAAGGAGTGGTCAATACTAGAAGCTGTATTGTTCAGTTTACTTAACAGACAATTGTGCTTAAATACGTTCCAGCACAACCACCAACGAACACATCCACACTCAATCCGAGGTCACGAACCACAAACGGAAATTACACAGTCAGAACCACAGCCCGCCACGATTCAAGCCATGATAAGCTTCTAGTACCTTGTAGTACACGTAGCAGTTGTCGTGGCCCTAGAAGGCCTCTGCTCTACCGACGATGTCCCCCCTTCGATGATAGCCGGGCCAGGAACCTGATAATCAAGCGAGCTAGCGTAGATATTGACAAGAATCCCAGGATCTTCAGCATCATAGAGTTCAGTACCGAGATACCCCAAAGGGGTATCAGAGCCCTCCCCAATGATTCTCAGGTTGAAGCACTGGGGATAGTTCTGAGTACCGCCTCTATCGAGGGCACTGTGTAGGGCAATGAGCTCGTGTCGAAGAACATAGTTCCCAGGGGCAATGTTCTCTGGAATCCTGACATTCCATCTGTTGCCGTTGTCTTTGAGTACACTGTCTGCGTACCTCCCAGGCGTACCCTGCTCGAGAAGGCCCAGCCCGTCAATCTTGAAGAACTCGAGCTCAGTCTTGTCAACTCGCTCACAGGGGCCGTTGCAGTTGGCGAGGTAATCCAACACAGGACCATCGTGGTTGTCAGGCCAGCCTGACCAACGAAGAGTGATTGTATCGCCAGCCGCAACCCCGATGTGGCCCCTGGCTGGAGTAGCATCGCGGTGGCAGATGATGTCAGGCTCGCCGTACTGGTCGGGAGAGACGAAGCCGTTGTCCCTCTGCTCGATGGTCCAGCCAGCTACGATGGGAGGATCATGCTGGTATGGAAAGTCGGTGCTGCCGTAGCCCTGGTAGGACACGCCGTTGACGATGATCTCGTCAACATGACCATGCGCAGAGACGCTGACGACTGGAAGAAGGCAAGCGAGCCAGAAAGAGGCTCTGGAAAGGCTCATCTTGGAAAGAAAACTCATAGTGAGGATAAGGACAGACAAGTTAACGAACGTGTCAAGTCAAACAAAAGAGTGTCTTTGAAATGGGACGAAGGAAATACTCTTATATTTTCATGTTCTCATGACTGTGAGGGCGAACATCCTTCTTTTATACCTGTAGCGTATATGTTGAAAAGCCTCTTCCGAATCTCTGAGCTTGGCAGTCGTCAATCACTCTGCGATTCCTCCACGCCCACGATAACCTTACCTTGCCTTGCCTTGACAAAAGGATGCATACACATTTCTCCGACGCAGTCATCCTGTTTCTTGACGAATCAACACCCGAAGGATGTATCGGCTCTGCCATGATTGGTCTCCCCTTCGGCTGTCAACTTCTCACCCCTGATCTGTACAACATGCTCAGACAAGATTTCCACTGAGCCAGGGAGCCGCCACAGTAGGAGATAGATGAGAGGAAAAGCTTGGTAAGTAAGGAGTCAGAGGGATGCCACTTGAATCAAGGGGGAAGGCTGAATCGAAGGCGTCAACTCGAGCTCTGAGCGAATAAGACGCTACCATTGTCTGTATGCGAACGGGAACAGAACGTGATGGGGGCCTGCAGCCGTTTCGTTTCAACATGGGGTTGTTCCGAGTGTGCGTATTCATTGGAGAAGACTCGGACGTCGTGATGCAGCAAGCCGTACGCCACTCCGAAGCTGAGACGGGTGAATTTGAGACCCGAAGCACCGAGAGTACGCAAGTTTAAGCGCCTTGATTCAAGCCATCTTAGACAAGACGATACTTGTTGGTGCCTTCGAAAGACACAGTCAAGAAGGGGCCATGCTTGGTGGATGGGTGATGAAAGCTCATCAAGGCCCCTGAGTTATGAGTCTCGACGAATGGCCCCCCCAACGTCATCAGTTCAACATCACTAGATCAGTTCTTCTCTTCATTTCACACAGATAGGGAAAGATGGAGGTGGATATCATGCCGTCCCTTCGTTAAGCTCGTAGAGGAGAGATCCATCCCAAAAACGCCATGCCAAGAAAATGCATCTCAGTAGGTACATACACCAAATTTTCACTCCAAAGCGGTCTTAGAACTCGCCTTCTCCACCATGACCTACCACGCTCGCAGTCCAAAGACCGACAAGACCCCACCAGTTGACCTTCCAGCCTCTCCAGAGCCCCTCACGGCCCTGGCCCTTGTACACGGTTGCAGCAACACCCTTAGTCTTGGCCTTGCCCTTCTTCGCCGCAGCTGGGCTTGAATCGGGGACCTCGCGAGTTCCCTCCTCGTTGACAATATGGAACATGGTGCCAAAAGGACCGTCATAACGGCCTGGAGGAACAATGGTGGTGAATTGTTGGTCAGGGCCGCTAAGAGCCGAGACATATTCGCGAGTTGACAAGAGTGCAACTTGACCGCGGCGCAGAACAGTCTCAATAGGCAGCTTGAGAAGAATTGCCGAAGAAGAAGCAATAAACTTGGCGACGGAGAAGGTCATGGGCGAGACGTGGCTATCGATCATGAACTGAGTTCGGAGAACAAGAGGTGTTGAGAGTGTGATAAGAGGGTGGATCAAGGAGTTGAGAACAGTCGGGATGACCAGCATTGAGGAGCATACATAAGAAGGGAGGTTTCTGAGAGTAGCTAGCGTCCTGCGCTGGCCATTCGAGCTTGGGGTGACGATAAGTCTGGTTGCAATTAGCTTCATCTTCGTTACAACGAGATGTCAAGTTTCATACCTAGTTCTCACCAAGTCCAATGGTGAGAGAACAAGTCCCGTAGCCACAGCAGCGGCTGCAGCAACGAAAAGAGACGCCCAAGGATATGGAGAAGCAATATCGATCACGCGATCAATATCCTCTCTAGCACCCATGTCTGGGACATTGAAAATTGCACTGAGAAAACTTCTGGACCAGTTTTCTAGCAAAGACTGCAACACAGTATAGAGGAATGTCGCATTAGATCCCTTCCATACGCCCCAGGCACCTTCTTTTCCCCATAGTTGGCCGATTACTTCGAGAATCGAGTCTGGTCGACGTAACGCGAGATAATGCTCCGGAATAGTCGGCTTTCTCACGGGAGATGGAGCCCGAAACTCGTTGGAGTCCCATGGGTGAGATGGAGAGGGAGTCGTGGGCAG
Source organism: Fusarium guadeloupense (assembly GCA_021655865.1). NCBI lineage: Eukaryota > Fungi > Ascomycota > Sordariomycetes > Hypocreales > Nectriaceae > Fusarium > Fusarium guadeloupense. The sequence continues at coordinate 48,485 of JAJJWM010000188.1, forward strand.
ATTCGATGTAAAGTACGCAGGCTCTTCACCCTCAGAATCCGAGTCTCGAAACTATGGCGTCATGTTAGCCGTGTAACTGACGAGAAGCTTGGAAAGCACACTCACGTCATACATAGGGCTTCCGTATGTTGATGGACGCTTCTTGAGAGGCTCTGGCTCTGGTGGCGGAGAGTCGAAAGCAGCATTCTCATCTTGGTTCCGGACTTGCAGCAGAGTCTTGGCTACCTCGAAAGGCTGTGCCATGAGAACCGAGGTATACTTCCATAGCAGCTCGTCGACAAGCTCCTTGACATTCTGAACCACGGACGGCGACGAATCGCCAAGGTAGTCCTTGTATTCGATGTCAGAGAGGATATCACGAGCTTTGGAGGCATATCTGCCCCCAGCTGCAGTCACATGTCGGCCATCAGGGAACGGGTTCGGACTAGGGCTCGCCTTGGTGACGGGTTCTGAAGGATCTCCAATGGTCGGAGGTTTATAGTACGGCCTCAGAGGATTGACGCCTTCTCGGTGAGTCGACATGGCGACGACATTTGTCTTTCAAAGAGGAATTGAATTATCAACGACACCGCCCGAGTGTGCTCCTCCAAAGAAAATGGCGGGCGGCAATCATGCTCGTCCATTTGCCCCACCCCACACTGGTCCCCGCCGGCGGAGATAGAGGTCGGACTCCGGCTAATGAATTTCCCGGCCGAAACCAGCGCCCGCGCCCTCTGCTAAGGCTAAGGTATGCGAAGCTACAGGACTCACTTTTTTTCGGCCTTGCTTAGCATCATCTTGGACGTGAGAGGACGAGACCGGGGTCATAAGCGTCGATTGAGTGAAATTGGCGCATTTAGAGCCTTTTCAACTTTTTCTGCATTGAACGGGGGATCGATATACTCGCCGTCGCATTATAATATCCAACAATTGCCAATTTCTTACATTAATTCTCGATTTACATCGCGGCCCGCATCCCGAACCTCCGGAACCATGTCGGCGTCACGATCCTTTGCGAACTGCCTGGCCAAGATTTCAGGTACGGCCTGTCGACGAACACAGTCCATGCGACTCAGCCAAAATGTACTATCTCAGTCTTCTCGAAGCCAACCGGCTATAATTCCACGAACTGTTCGATTCTCGCCCGTTTCCCAGAGGACTTTCACTACTACGACACAACGGCAACATGGACATATTGAACCTCCGAAACCCGGTGAAGAGTATGTACAAAAGTCGCAAACCTTAACATCTTTCAACTGACCAATGCCCAGGCTCTATGTCACATTCATTGAGAAGGATGGCGTGGAACACAAGTTTGCCGTCTCCGAGGGAGACAACCTCCTCGACATCGCCCAAGCAAATGACCTAGAGATGGAGGGTGCATGCGGAGGCTCCTGTGCCTGCTCAACGTGCCACGTTATAGTCACCGACGACGAATACTTTGACAAGATGCCTGAGCCTGAAGATGACGAGAACGACATGTTGGACCTGGCCTTTGGACTCACAGAGACGAGTCGGTTGGGTTGTCAAGTAAAGATGACCAAGGAGCTAGACGGCCTAGTGGTGAAGCTGCCGTCCATGACACGGAACTTGCAAGCGAGCGATTTCAGCTAAGGAAACCAGGAAAAAAAAAAAGGAAGAATTTACGACATGAGGCGGCTGTTTCGATATGTGAGGAAAACCTGTACTTGTAAACTATTATACTTTTTGGGAAGGAATGGACTGGGCGATGGCGGGGATTCAGGTACATCATACGGGGGTATCTTTGTTACGATTTTAGTTGCGAGGCCGGAAGAGCACGGCCTGATGATTCTACTACTCCTCTTAAAAAAGAACAGACAGACAAAGAAAGAAATAGCCACAGAGATGTTACGCCTCCTCGAGCGCACCTTTTTTCAAACCGCCGCCTCCAGAGGCGATAAGCTCCAAAAATCCCTTCTTGCTCATCTCGTTGACTTTTTCCTCCCGCTGCTTCATACCAATGACGCCGTCCTTTCTTGTAGTCTTTTCCGCCTCGACAGCCTTGACCTGTGCAGCGCGAACAGCATTGAATAGTTTGACAACACCGCGCTGCGCGACTTTGCGCAGTCTCCTCTCCGTCTCCATGATCTCGGATGTAGATATCTCGAGCTCTCCGGTGTTGTCGTTTGTGGTTGCGACGAGGACATCCTTTACGCGGCCCTTTTCGAATGCTCGCTTCTTTTGCTCGCGGAGCTGTTTCCTCGCCTTGGCTTCTAGGGCGCTGTCGACGGCGGCCTTTGAGGCCTCGTGGGCTGCGGCACTGCGTGCGAGGACCGGATCTGATCGCTTGGATGTTGATAGCTTGGTGGAGAGAATCTTTGAGAGCGACGTAGCGAAAGCATTGGGATCGTTGCGCTTGGACTTTTTATTCTTGCGGGTGAACTCGTCGCCATCTTCATCATCGTCATCCTCTTCTGATCCCTCATCATCCTCCTCCTCCTCCTCGGACTCGACCTCTGGTTTGTTTTCCTTAGACTTGGACTGCGCCTTGGCCTTGGCATTTGTTTTCTTGACAGACTTCTTCAAAGCAGGGCCCTCCTCATCTGAGCTTGACACTTCATTGTCAGAAGCGCCAACATCGTCCACCTTTGCATTGTGAATATCATCGTCGGAATCGAGGAGGTTGACAGCATCAAACTCTTGCGCCTGGTCGGACTCAGAGTCACTGTGATAATTTCGAAGCTGCTGTCTCTTTTGTTTCTTGGAAGGACGCTGTAAACGGCCTTCAATTTGTCTTCTCTTCTTATTTCCTGGGCCGGCCATTGTGAATTGGTTGTGCTGATGTAGGTGAGATGTACAAATGCTCCCTATAGAAAGCGTCGCGGATCTGGACCGGCCAGGAAACTTTTAAGAATTTTGCCAGGGAAATTTTCTGGCGAGTGGAGGGGCGGGTCTGGGCGGTGAGCCACCTAAAATTTCGGGGAACGCTTATGGAGCCGGGTCTTTAAAGGTGGGGCCGCATTCCGTGTATATATCATCGGTACTGGAATAAGAGCAGGCATTCGGAGTTCTGGGTATGAAATGAACGGGAAATCATTTGCTGACTCGTTACTTGAATAGTCTATAGCGGAGATCTGTTTAAAAGTGTGACTATCGTATTAAATACTACTACGCAAACTCAGAATAGAAAAGCTGACTGTTCCGTCTCTTAAGCAAAGACCTCATCTCACTCTAAAAGAACTTGATCTTGTCCCAAATTGAAGGGGGAACAACAACTTCTTCAGGAACCACTTCCTTGGGTAGCTCCGGCGCTTCAACTGTCGTCTTCCATGTCTCCTTGCCATCAATGTAGAGCGTATAGTAGAGTGAGCTTCTGTCTTTGTCAACCTTCTCAATAGAAAAGGAGCCAAACTTGGACATGCCTCCGGGAATGTAGCTTCAGAACTGTTAGTAAATAGCACAACACAGGATAGAACCCAAACTTACTTCATCATGACATCTTCATCGTCGGTTTGCTTGTATGTAGGGAATGGTGAAGCAAACTGGTTCAAGGGACTCGTAGAGAATTCGTGGGCAGTAGCGGACTGCGGCCATCGCGAGCCAACAGGTGGCGGGAATTTGGTTGCTGCAAACTCATGACGGTCACCAGAGAGAATAACAACGCTAGTACCTTGAGCGCCGGAATCCCACATAGCTTCAAGAATCTGCTTTCTCTCAGCAAGGAATCCACCCCAAGTGTCTTGGATATTGACGGGCCAGTTCTTGGTGAAAGGAACAGAAGAAGCAATAAACTTCCAACGGATTCCTCTGGGCATAGGACGAGCTAACCAAGCTAGCAGGTCAGCCAATTGCTCCTTGCCAAGCATAGTCTTGTCTGTTGCATTGAACGGGGCGCTGTTGCTGGAGCGGTAGCTGCGGGTGTCCATCATGAAGAAGCTAGCTGGTCCCTGAGTAAACTCATACCATGTAGCGTTGTTCCTCAAGTTCAGAGGACCCGCTGCTTGAGAGATTGGCGGGTTGACGTTGGCTTGGTAGAGGTGCCAAGGGTCAACAGCTGCGCTGTAGATGCCTGTTGTGTTTGATGACCAGTCGTTTGAGATTTCGTGGTCATCCAGGACATGAATCCAGCTCAAGTTCTGAGCAACAGGAGCCCAGTCGGGTGAAGCATAGATTTGACGATATTGCATGCGGTACTCTTCAATCGACTTTCCAAAGCGTTGGGGGACGTCGACATAGATAAAGTCGCCAAGAAACAGCATGAACTGAGGATCCAACGAGGGAAGCAAGTTTGCGAGATGCTTCAGACCAGGAATAGCCAAAGCATGATCCAACGGGTTGTACGGGAATCGAGGAAGAATGCAGGAAGTTGACAGGAAAGTGAACAGCCCATTATTGGTGTCGGGCATCTCTCCCTCCTTGGGAGCGGAGCGGAACTCGCCAGTGTGGTTGTTGGATGTTCTCCACTCATATCTCATCTGCTTTGTGCTGTCAAGAGGCACGGTGAGAGTTGTGGTGTAGTCTGTGCTGTTATCGGTAGAGGTTACATAGCCCGCCGTGAGCCACAGGTTGCTGTCATAAGGTGGTTGGGCGTCCTTGATGTGATACTCGAAAGTGATGGGCAACTGTAGCTGATCAGGCTCGCGGATCACGAACCTAGCCTCTGATGGAGATACATATCCGAGGCGAACAAAAGACAAGTCGTCGGAGGGATAGTACCATCGTGCGCGGTACAGAGCATCAGCTGTTAAGCCGATAAGAATAGAGTTAATGAGGAAGGTCAAGAAGGACGCAATCGGGCGTTTAGCATTGGGAGCACCCAGCAAGAGGACCTTTGCGGCACTGGGAACCTTTTCTCCAATGACAAACTTCTCCTCAATGTCAACCACATCAGCAACAATCTCAGGTTCAGGGGCGACTGCGACACCGTCCTCAGTCAACAGAGGAGTTTCAGATGTGACGGTGGACTCTTTCAAGGTGATATCGACCTCATCTTTGAGAATTTCAACTTTGGGTGTGGTAAAGTAGCTTGAAAGATAAGATGGAACGTAGATGGCAAAAAGCGCGAAGGCGATTGAAGGGAAATGTGCCTATTGCTGCGGTTAGACTGGTGATTGAGAGCTGCTCATAGCTTTGAAGCTTACAGGAAACTGTGTTATGCAGTTAGCTCTATGCGATTTCAAATCGATTGAAAATACTCACAAGTCTAAAGAATATTAACGCGCATATCCTCAGGGCGACTGAAGATATGTTGGCGGCTTTCGTCTGAATCGCCATATTGAAGATGGCCCTTCCAGGGGGACGAAAACAACAAAGAGGTGCCTCGCGACTCGACTGGGATAGTGTTTAGTATAAGTTGATAGTACCCAGAGTTATTTTAGTTGTAATGTCAAAGAAAGTCGAGAAATGAAGTCGAGTCAAAAATCATGTCAATGTTTAACTTGACATGAGCGGTGAAGTTATAAAGATAAAAAAAACCATTCACGTCTACCCGTGACTGTGTTTGATGAAAAGGACTGACAGGGGAGTGAGATCATACCCCGAGATAACGGGGTCATGCAACATCTTGACGCGTATTGGATAATTGCCCGCGTCAAGTGTGGCTTTCGCTGTGGCTGAATACCCGCCCGTAGCTTCAGGAGCTTAGGGAGGGGTCTCCCTCTTTCCAGGGGGTCGGTGCCAGCAAAATTCCGCCCCGACTCTGGAAGCTCAATCGAATCGTGGCCCGTTGACCTGAAGTACATGTCCACTTTAGCGACAGCTTGTCCTGAACAGCCCAGCACGCGACAACCTCTCATACAACATCGCAACAATGAGACTACCAACAATTGTCGCCGGGCTCCTCGCCTGCCTCATCACCAATGTCGCCGCTACTGCTTTGACTTATAAGCTCGATGCCAACGAGAGGGCCTGCTTCCATACCGTCACAAAAAAGGAGGGCGAGAAGATCGCTTTCTACTTTGCTGTGAGCCTCCTCCGACGATGCGCTTTCAACCAAATCTCAGGCTAAACATGCACTACAGGTTCAATCCGGTGGTTCTTTCGATGTCGACTACGTTGTTGAGGGTCCCGGTGGTAAGATCATCATGGATGGTCAAAAGGAGCGACAAGGCGACTTTGTCTTCTCGGCCAACGTTGTCGGCGACTATTCCTTCTGCTTCGATAACGAGATGAGTACCTTTGCCGAAAAGTACGTCGACTTCGAGATTGCTGTTGAGAACGAGGCCCGCGCCCAGCTGCCCTCCAAGCAGGGCACCACCCCCGAACAGACGTCGGTGCTCGAGGAGTCCATCTTCAAGGTGTCTGGTCAGCTCTCGACCATCTCGCGAAACCAAAAGTACTTCCGAACCCGTGAAAACCGCAACTTTGCCACCGTCAACAGCACCGAGGGCCGAATCATCAACTTTAGCATGATCCAGATCGGCCTCATTGTCTGTATGGGTGCATTGCAGGTGTTTGTCGTTAGGTTCTTCTTCCAGGTGAGTTCTGCTGTACATGTTGAAGAAATGCGCATGCTGATCGTGATAAAAGGGTGCGCGCAAAGGTTATGTTTAAAGAAATCGCTTTGTCATATACTACGCTGGAACGGGGTGTTACGAGGCGCGGAATCAAAAGGGAGACGGATTTTGGAAGTATTATGTATAATCGATTGAAGAAGAGCGCATGGCCTGGCTTCAGGAAAAGCCTGGCTCTTGGTTTTGACCTAGAGGTTTGATACTGATATGAAAGTTGTCATGATGCGCTTGATACTTTACTGAGACAGCTGATTGTAACGACATGAGTGCTGTCCTAAGTTGCCCCCCTGAGAGTGAATTTGACTTATCTGTTGATAAATGAACGGTATCACTTTCAGATAGTCTAGGTTAGTAATTACTTGTCTCTACTTACCTAGGTAGTATACATAAGTCTCTGATATCCGTAAATCCATATAGTAATTTGTCGTTGACCTATCCAATGACAACTTACGATTGACTTTAAACCTTTTGCCTGGGCCTGCATCAGCAAAACTGGTTCTTGGAAGAATTCGTGATTGATGTATAAGAGATGACTCCCTCAGCCTATAGGTGAAATGTATCTTTCCCAAGGAACTCAAATAGTAATAAAATACTCGTCGAGTTCAAGTACCTTACTTTGTGCTTGGTCTGAGATGAAATCTACAAACTTACTGGTTGCGTAGTGCAGGCAGGCGTCCCGCGCTAAACCTGTTTGGGAGCGCCGCCTCTTGAAATTCTGGCTCAACCTTGGAGCTTCGCGACCATCAAGCCATTTCAACCATCTTCATCCTCCCAACCACATCAAAATGACGTCGATCACCGGGTCGCTTCATGCTTCTCTCCCCAAGCCCAAATACACGGGCGAGGATGAAGAAGCTCCCGCGCGAGCGCAGCAACGCGGTGTTCGAATCGTTGGTCCGGGTCAGCTCGACGAAACGCAGCTTGTTCTCAAACGTTCTGGCCCTCCAGCTTACGGCCAGCGCTCAGGATGGCGTCCTCGATCGCAGGAGGATTTTGGAGATGGAGGCGCTTTTCCAGAGATCCCGATTGCTCAGTATCCTCTAGATATGGGAAAGAAGGGCGCGACGTCTAGCAACGCGTTGGCGATTCAGGTCGATTCCGAAGGCAAGGTCAAATACGACGCCATTGCGCGACAAGGTCACAGCGAAAATCGCATAGTTCACACTTCTTTCAAGGATCTGATTCCTCTTCGACAACGCGCCGATGCGGGCGAGATCGATTTGTCGCGACCGGATAAGGAGTCCGTCGAAGCAACAACAGAAAGGACCAAGAATGCCCTGGCCGCGCTGGTTAGTGGTGCGGTCGCAGCACAGAAGCCAAAGAACGTCAATGTTGGACAGCGAAAAGATCCTACTTTTGTTCGATACACGCCAGCAAACCAGATGGGCGACAACTCCAAGAAGCAGGACCGCATCATGAAGATTGTCGAGCGACAACGCGATCCTATGGAACCCCCAAAATTCAAGCACAAGAAGATTCCCCGAGGACCTCCTTCGCCGCCTCCGCCAGTCATGCACTCTCCACCACGAAAGCTTACAGCCGAGGATCAAGAGATGTGGAGGATCCCTCCCCCAGTTTCAAACTGGAAGAATCCCAAGGGTTTTACGGTGCCGTTGGACAAGCGACTGGCTGCAGATGGGCGAGGACTACAGGATGTGGCCATCAGCGACAAGCATGCTCAGTTTGCTGAGGCTGTTAAGATGGCCGAACGTCATGCTCGTGAGGAAGTACAGCAACGCGCCATGATGCAGCAGCGTCTAGCAGAGAAGGAAAAGGCACAGAAAGAGGAAAACCTAAGAGAACTGGCCCAGAAGGCTCGTGCAGAGCGAGCATCTGCCGGCCGTGGACGGAGGGACTCTCGCGATTCCCGAGATTCGAGAGATTCAAGGTCACGATCGAGAAGTTACAGTTATTCCGAGTCAGACCGCTCTGATAGTGAGGACGAAGAAGTCAGAGAGCGTGTCAAGGCACGACAAGAGAAGCAGCGAGAGGAGGAGCGAAAATTGCGACAGAACCGCATGGGCGCTGAGCGACGAGCTCAAGTTATGGCTCGTGAGCAAGGCAGAGATATCTCTGAGAAGGTTGCTCTCGGCTTGGCCAAGCCTACACAGTCAAAAGAGACGATGTACGACTCGCGACTGTTCAACCAGACAAGTGGATTCGATAGCGGCATCAATGAGGACAACCCCTATGACAAGCCCCTTTTTGCAGCGCAAAACGCAATTAATAGCATCTACCGACCACGAGCCAACGTGGATGATGAGGACGACGCCGAGGCTGGTGACCGAGAAATGGCCAAGATTCAGAAAACTAGTCGATTTGGAGAGGCACTGGGCAAGGGAACTTTCAAGGGTGCTTCAGAAGTCGAGGTCAGTTCACATTACGCGTCATGCTCTAATACTTTACTAACGCGCTCAAAACAGGCACGCGAAGGACCAGTTCAGTTTGAGAAGGATAAGGATACAGCGGATCCTTTTAATGTGGACAAGTTCTTGTCCGAGGTGGATCAAAACTCATCATCCAAGCGAGGTTATGGATTGCAGGACGACGACAGCAGGCAATCGAAGCGGCCGCGAGTCGACCCTGACGACGATGAAGATTAAGCAGCAAATAGTACGGATAGGTGTGTGATTATACAGTTAGAGTCAGATCAGGCGTCGGTGAGCAGCTTTTTGCGTTTCAAAAGGCATCTATAAAATATCAGGGCCGGCATCCTGGGTGCTTTGCGAGCCAATCTTAATCAACTGCCTCATGACTTGGACTAAAGCTCAATGCTAAGACGCTTGATTGGAGGCGGTTCAACTCTAATACGTGGAATCTCTGAATCTCATCTCCATCCCTCCGCATTTCGGGAATATGGCCATTTTGGGTCGGGTTTTGCGGGGAAGTATACCGCAAGTCTGTCACCCTTGAGGGTTTCATTGCCTTTTTGGAGAAGCTAGATGGTGTTTACAAGGGTTACCAGGTCACCTGTCTCTGTTTAATCAGAGTTCCCCTGGTTCTCGCTCAGATTTGACCCGAGAACCGAGAGAAAATAATTATTTCCCCCAAATCATATGGTAAAGTTTTGCCAAGGGCGCGATCGCCAGCATCCTCCCCATGGGGAAAACCGACTACTCCGGTGAAGCTAACCTCACCTTCTCATGGCAACTTCATCCCCCACAAGGGTAATTGGGGGCTAGTTGTGGGGTTGGGAGAGACGTGTTGTGGTGATAAAAGGGGAGATGAAGCCCAGTGATCGTCGTGAAGCTCCAGCAGTTGAGTGACAGGTTCTCTTCTCTTACCGCCGCCATGAAGTTCCGCAAGCTTTCGACAGCCCTGCTCGTCTCGTTGCTCCAGGCGCCTCAATTGGTAGCCGCGGCTCTCAACGCGACCGAGACTGACTCTCAGCTGGTCATCTCCAACGACCGTCTCTACGCAGCTGTTCAGAAGCAGGGAGGTGCCATCGTCACGCTCACCCTCGACGGAACAAACCTGTTGGGCACCCGATCAGGTTCTACCGGCATTGGTCCTTACCTCGACTGTTACTGCACGCCCAGAGGATTCTGGACACCCGGTTCTCAGTCGCCCAAGTACAAGCTCTTCAAGGGCAAAGATGCCGAGGGCAAGGACTATGGCGGCATTATGATGTCCGACACATTCGCAGAGACTGGTCAGGTCCTGGAGCAGTACTGGTTTCTGAGAGATGGTGAGACCGGTCTGCACACCTTCAGCCGAGCAGCCTACTACAATGAGGAGAAGCCCTTCCTGCGCAATCTGCAAGAGATGCGAACCCTCTTCCGGCCAAACAACGACATGTGGACGCACCTCTTGACCAACAGGAAGCAATATGCGCCGCTCCCGGGCAAGGAGGCCAAGGAGAAGCAGGTGGTGGTGCAGGATGCGACATGGTATATGGGCAACACGCCTGACGACGCCTATGTCAAGCAGGAGTCCGACTATTTCACCAAGTATACTTTCCAGGACAATTGGAGAGATATCGATGCTTATGGACTCTATGCTGATGGCTCCAAGACTGAAGATGGAGATGCCTATGGAGCTTGGCTCGTCATGAACACCAAGGACACCTACTTTGGTGGACCTCTTCATTCGGATTTGGTTGTTGATGGTATTCTGTACAACTATATCAGCTCCAACCACCACGGAGACCAGACACCCAACATTACTCATGGCTTCGACCGAACATTTGGACCTGTAAGTGTATCTGCATTACTTGTCAAAATAACTCATCTAACACATGGCAGCAATACTTCCATTTCAACCGTTTCCCTGGCGACACCGACATTCTGACCGCCCAAGCCGACGCAGCGCAGTACGCCGACCCAGAGTGGAATGCCGACTTCTACGACTCGATTGCCAAGCACGTTCCCAACTATGTTCCCAGCAAGGACAGAGGTACCGTTGACGTCAAGGTCACCTTGCCCAAGGGAGCCAAGAACGCGATTGCCGTTCTTGCACAGAGCGGCGTCGATTTCCAGGACAACGTGTTTGATACCAAGGCCTACCAGTACTGGGCGAACCTCGACGAGAGCGGCCGAGCGACGATCCCTAGAGTCAAGGAGGGAACATACCGTCTCACTGTCTATGCTGATGGTATCTTTGGACAATACACCAAGGACAAGATCAGGGTCAAGGCTGGAAAGACTGCCAGGGAGAGCGTCCGCTGGAGGGAAGAGTCATCCGGCAAGGAGATCTTCCGTATCGGTACTCCTGACAAGACCTCTGGTGAATTCCGTCACGGTTTCGAGCCCGACACTTCCAAGCCTCTGCAGCCCGAGCAATACCGCATCTACTGGGGTAACTGGGACTTTGTCAAGGACTTCCCTGAAGGCGTCAACTTCAAGGTTGGCGAGAGCGACGTGGGCAAGGACCTTAACTACGTGCACTGGAGCGTCTTCGGCGGAAGGGCAAACTACCCTCGCCCTGAGCCATACGTGGGTAACGGCGACGTGAACAACTGGACTATTACTTTCGACCTGAAGGAGTCGCAGGTCAAGCGTAAGAAGCAGGCGACATTTACTGTCCAGCTTGCTGGTGCAAAGACGGCTGCTGGAAACACTGATGTTTTCAACGCTTCTGAGCCCCACGCCAACCTCAAGTACACCGTCAACGTCAACGGCAAGGACCTCGAGCCCTGGGTTATTCCGTAAGTCAACCTCTAATAATACTCAATAGTCATATACTAACCTTGTACTTCACAGTTACCACCATAGCAGTTCGTGTGCGGTGCGCTCCTCTGTGAGCTGCTACAACATTGCGCACAAGTTTGCCTTTGATGCGCAGTACCTGAAGAAGGGCGAGAACGAGATTGTGCTGAGCTTGCCTTTCAACGCGACCAACTACGAGCCCGCTATACTGCCCAACTCGGTGTATGTGCAGTATGATGCGCTAAGGTTGGAGGTTGACTGAGGGATACGGAACTAGTTAGTTCTGGCGGTTAAGAAAATATTTAGGAATAAACGAGGATATTTTCCGAAATCATACGATGAGATTGCGCCTGTGATTATATGCTACCTAATATTTCTGCATGATCGGAGGATTTCTGACGTTGTAAGATTGCCTAATACGGATGTGAAGGATTACGGTGGAGTTTGTGAGGATGTCAACTGACGAAGAACCAACAGCAATTCAGTCAATTAATTAATTGCTTTTCGGAGGCTTATAATTGATATAAGAAGAGACCAGTTCTTCCCAATCACAGCGGTCATATTCACATCAACAACTCAATTTGTTATATCCAGCCTCTATAACTATGGCCTCTGGAGCCTTCTTCAACCCCAGGGTTCTCCTCCTAGTATCACCCCTCGCCTCATCAAGCATCACACTTTGGTTCGCTCGAGACCAAGATTTTTTCCTCTCAATATTCACTCAACCGCCCATCGACCGCAAAAAAGCAAACGACATTCTCCCCTCATACATAACAAGCTTCTATGGCTCTGGACCCTGGGCAGTCCTTACCTTTATCGGCTTCACGTTCTCGTCTATAGCAAACATCTACCTCGAGCACCCCTTGCTTCAGGCTCGCGGCTCGCTCGTCTGGTACGCCTGGTCAGCTGCCCTAGCTCTGGGACATCTCGTCTACGTCCCCGCTGTAGCGTGGAAGCTCAAGGCTCTCTGGGAGGACAAGTCTGAGGCCGAGGGGACGGATAATGTTGGGATGCTGGGGAGGTGGTTGGGTGTTAATAAGATGAGGATGTTTACCACGGATCTTGGGGCTTGGGTTTGTGCTGTTGTGGCTGTTTCAAAGACATTGAGTGTCTAAGACGGGGACCGGAATACGGCACACGAGATACTGGCGTCTCGGATCTACGGCATGGTCTTGTATATGCATGTAATACTCGACATTGTTAGCGTCTTGTGGCGGTCGATAGACGAGCATTGAGTTACAGGCAAAGAGTCAAATATCAGACGGCTTTTTCCCTGTAAACTCTTTAAACATTAATAAGAAACGCATTATCAAGCCGCGTTCCCGATTACCGATCCATGATAGTGTTAGCTTACACACGCTTTTGCTAGTTAAAAGACTCCTTAAATTACGCGTCTTTTTATCGTTCCACGGCTAGATCCGATCTAAATCCTCCCTTGATGCTATTTTTGCGTCTTGATTCGATCATAGCATTAGATTTTTCTGGTTCTATTTTGTGGCTACTCGTATTCCCCTGATTAAGGCCCGTATAGACATGGTCATCGCTGAATATGGCAACAAGAAAGATGCAACCATCACCAAAAGATCCAACGCTTGTGATGGATGTGAGGGAGTTGCCGTGATAGTAGCTTCAATTATCGTTTATAGAGAGTTGTGCCTTGGCCAAGAGTACAAGCGTCTAAGAACCCATGAATGGTCTTCACTGAATACTTGGTTCAGTTGTGACCAAGACATTATTTTAGTTGGTCGAAGGCCCATTCCACATTCCTTCACGACTACCTATTTTGTCTGTCTGTACCTTCTGAAGGGTAAAACCAACACCTACACTTCACTCTCAACTCCAACAAATCATCCTTCTCTCCAAATCACCACCAAAATGCCGCAACACATAACTGGACTCAAGTCTGGCGAGATATCTCCATCCTACGATGAGATAATGCTTCCTCGTCAAGGCCAAGGTATCCGCCATGCCTCAACAACAGTCCCCTGGTGGAATGCGCGATACTGGAGGAAAAGAGTATGGGCTGGAGTCGTGGCAGCTGTTGTTATCCTCTTGATCATAATCATGGCTGTCGCTGTTACAGAAGTGAGAAAGAATCGATACCCCGACTACTCGCCACTCTCATACAGTTTGAAAGATACATGTAGGCTATGTCTTTGTGCCGACTCGAATGGCTTGCTAACAAGTATAGATGAAGGAGAGTCTTTCTTTGATCAGTTCCATTATTTCACTGGATATGACCCTAGTAGGTATTACCCTAATTCTGCCTCTTCGTCGCTAACATCTTTACTACAGCTCAAGGCTTTGTTCATTACGTCCCTGAAGCGCAAGCGGCATCTCTTGTAAGTTCAATGGCTGATACTCTGATTTACTGTAGAAACAATTCTCACCCAGGGCCTACCAGAACCTCACTTATGCCTCCCCTAACTCGGCCTTCCTACGAGTTGACACCTCCGTCGGCCCCAACGATGAGCCCAACGCTTCAACCGGCCGCTTCTCCGTCCGAGTCGAGTCCAAAAAGACTTATGAAAGCGGTCTCTTCATCTTTGATATCAAGCACACTCCTTACGGCTGCGGCACCTGGCCTGCCCTTTGGCTCACCGACCCATCAAACTGGCCTGAACACGGCGAGATCGATATCATGGAAGCTACCAACCAAGCAGACGATGGAAATCAGATGACGCTGCACACTACGGGTGGCTGCTCCATGGATGCACGACGTAAGGAAACAGGCCACGCACTATTCAAGAACTGCAACCACAATAAGAACGATAATCTCGGCTGCGGCGTCAAGTCTGACTCTAAGGGGTTCGGAAGTGCCTTCAACAACAACGGGGGAGGTGTCATGGCTGTAGAATGGCGAGACCAGGGCATCCGCATGTGGCAGTTTGCCAGAGACTCGATCCCTTCTGATATCAAGGGGAATAACCCCAAGCCCAACACCTGGGGCACTGCCGTCGCCGACTTCCCCAGCACGGACTGCAACATTGGCTCGCATTTCAAGAACCAGTCTATCATTGCCAACATCGACTTGTGCGGTAGTCTTGTCTACTCTGTATGGGATGACTCTGGATGTAAGTATATTTGTTCAAGTTGAAAGCGTAGAGACTGACGAATCTTTAGGTTCCGGCAAATGCACCGATCTCGTTGCCAACAGCCCAGAGGCCTTCAAGAATGCCTATTGGGAGTTTGGCTCTTTTCAGGTGTATCAAGCAAGGTGAGTTTGAGTACCAGTATACAACAAATCGCGAGTTTCTTTAAAGTGAGCGTGGCGTTCGAGGGAAGGGGGCGAGGGTATCTGTCATAGACATGTCTAAGAAATACATTATGCTCTCAATAATACATCGCAGGCTCTTGTACTCTACACACGAGCAGTTTCTCTATGCGGGGTGGGTTTCATCAGACCCATCAATCCATGTACCATGAAGAACATCATACCATCTATCCATCTACCGCCTCGCACATCGAAGCGACTGATATTCCAACAGAGGAGAGATTCCGTCTCCCAACGCCAGCCCTATGATCTAAAATGACACCGTAAACTCCAACAGCTGCAAAGCATTCCAACATATTTTTACATCTCTTACAACCTCCTTCGTTTTTATATATCCGTTCGTAAGTCTTATTCATCCTTGGGTGATCGCATATACGCATCGATAGCCGCACTGAACGCCGCAAACGCCAAGCAGCCGCCCGCAGCAGCCTGGGGACCAGCATTCTTGGCCAGAATACCGCCCGTCAAGCACCCCGCCGCGACACTGTTGGTCAGGTCGTTCTTTGCTCGCAGACCCTCGATGCCGCACTCGACGCCAGAGTACAGCGCTCCGACTTTGCCAAAGTTCTTGGCCATCGACCATGATCGCGTGCCCATGTCCTTGAAGCCGATCTTGAGCTGTTGCTTTAGCGGGAGGGATGTGATTGTGTTCTGCGGGCTGCCGGGGACGGCTGTGTGGTAGGGTGTATCGTAGGACATCTAGTAGCGGGATTAGCTTTTGTTATCAGAGGTTTCTCGAGAGGGGGAACGTACAGATGCCATAAACATTCCGAATAGACCGCCCATGCCGAAACCCATTACTCCAGACATGACCGATTTTCCATAGCAAGACTCCATCGCAGCTTGGACCTAGAAGTTATTAGCCGATGCGCCCCGCCAAGTAAAAAGGTGCGCAGTTACGTACAGCTTTGACGTTGGGGTCTTGGGGACCGCCGATTGCGGGTGCTGCCGCGCCGGCTGTGGGTGCGCTTCCTGGGAAGTTCATGGTTGGCGATGTGATGTGAGGAGCAAAGTCGAAGGCGTATTCGCGGGTTTAGCTGGCGGCCGGGATGGGACTCGAGATTCTCTGGGGAAATCTTTCGGGTGCGATTGTTTCTGCCGGGTGGTACCGCCTTTCGGGGCGTGGTCGGAGATCCGGCCCCACCCTGCCGGTTGGTATCGGCGATTCCGGCCGTTGAATGTGGAAGGTTCAATTTTCGATAGATGTGTACATGGTTGAGTAGGTAGTCAATGAATAGCTGGAATATCACTCAGCATTTACAAAGCATTGTTGGTGTCAGACATTGAGCTTTATACAATTTTTATTGGAGTTGCGATATCAACCAGGTTCTTGTAACAAACTGCCTCCATATCCGTCTAACACCACAATTTCTGTCGTCCAGTCTCAGAAAAGAAACATCCTCCTAACCACCGTTTAATAAGCCTAAAACTGATCCCATCAGCCGTTCCCTTTATCAAAATTTCTATCTCATTTCACCTTCATCCATTTTCAACCTTGTCTCATCAGTAACGTATACCAAGTTCATTGCTCTCAATCGTCTTGTCGCTTCACTCTAGCTGACGAGGCGGCTGTTGTCCGTCTTGTTGACGGAGATGAGGATAGTCGGGTAGCCTTCGACGCTTGAGAACCTGGTCATATGCAGTATTGTTGTAGTAGCTGCGCTTAATAGGCTGGCTTGTTGTCATAACAGCATTGGGCGTAAACGTCTTCTGTCCAAAGTCCACGAAAGACAACATCTTGCGGATAGAGGGCAGTTTCCCATTCCACTCTTTCTCGGGCTCGTTAGATGTCCACTGAGGAGGCTTTGGAGCTGGCGCAGTCGGCACAGCTGGCAAGGCCTCGTATCTCTGTAGAGGTGGTTGTCGAGGCTGAAGGTTGATATGTCGTGAAGCCATTGGCATTGCCTCTCTGGGTCTCTGCTCCTGTTGGACTCTGGGAGCCAGACACCAATAACCGCCCTCCACAGGTTCAACAGGTCGGTTGAGAAAGGTACTGGGTGCCGGTCGGGGCTCAACTTTAGGCATTTGACGTAAAGCAGGCTGCAGCTTCAGCTCACCATCGGGTTGAACAGGTGTATGATACCCCCGAGAAGGCTGCTCCCGCGCCCTGCTGACGGATGTGAATGAACTGGATCTGGATTCATTGGGCGTGCTGTAACTGCTGGTTTCGTTCTCGGATTCGCTTGCAGATGGCCCAGCTGACTGGGTTTGTGTGTTCCGGCCACGACTTTGAGGAGACCTGCGTGGGCGACGGGATTTGAGCTTGGTATGCTCGTTCAGAAGAGCGGCAAGCAGAGGATCTTCAAGGGCTGAAGTACGGGGAGGACTCGGAGGTGGGGGAGACGTGTGTTCCTTGTACCATTCTGGTCATGTTAACCTCGTACGCTGAAAGGAGATCCCGTGATCGAACTGACCAACATGTCGTAGGTACTTCTCGAGGAACCTGTTTGCCTTGGGTGACTTGGCTCCAGGCTTGAAGTTCTGGTAATGATGCTCATCTATAAGGTTAGAAGCATGAAAAAGGGTAATCTCAAGAGGCTTGTTACATACAGAGCATGGTTGAGGTATACTCACGGCGAGCATTCTCACCGGTCATCTCGGTCATCAAGTCAACACATTGTTTCCAGCTCAAACTTTGGTCGGCAGGGTTAGCAGCAGCTGGTGAACGGGGGATCACGACTTCCCAGAAGATACGCTCCTCCTCAGTGGACCAGACCTTGCCGCCCATGGCGAAGATAGATGCAGATCAGAGAGTAGACAAGGGGTATGTGAGACGTTATAGTATAGAGGGTGTAATGACAGAGATGCACAAAGGAACAAGATGTATATAGAAGTGATGATTGTTGTATAGAAGAGTGATGTCGAGCGGAAGATAATTGTTTTGAAAAGAAGGATCAAGAGCGAGGCTTTATAGACAGCAAATTGTCGCTGAGGACAATGGATGAGTGATTCAGTCCCGTTGGTATTGTCTGCCCTCTTCAAGCTATCATAAAGTGTCAGGTACTCGTGCTGATTGACAGACGATACAGTGATTGTTACTGTGATTTATTGCAAACGGAGAAGATCAGACGAACTGTTTGACGCAGACTCCACAGGTAGGCAACAACGCAGGCCATGACGATGATTGACACTGATTACTCTTCAAAAATGCTTCGAGGTTCAGGAGCTTGTACTCCTCTTGCAAGCAGAAAAGATGCCAAAGGTCGTTCCAGCCTCGAAAACTAATCATCGTCAGACTTGTTTGCTTGTGGTTGAGGGGTAGACGGTTACTCACGATGCTCTTCTTCTCTAATGGTACCACGCCGTCTCTCACCCAGAATCCCCAGCCGCCAGTCATATTCGCAAGCATCATGTCAGTCGTCAGTCTATCACCGACAAATGCCACATGCGCAGGATCTGTCACTCCTGTCTCGGGATGCTTTTTGAAGTAGTCCATAATCTCCTGACCGCATCCTGGCTTCTTGACAGAATGCGATAGCACAGCAATGCCAGTGTTCTCCTCAACTTCTGCAGCTAGTTTCAAATTCTTATCCCACGAGGTGGCGCCAGCTGTGTTTGATACCACGAGTAGCTTGCGCCCTGGATATGCTTCCTTCAACTTTTCAAAATGAGTCTATAGACAAGCTTAGTAGATGACTCCATGTATATGAATGGAGTTCAACTTGGATGCACCTTGTAGAAGCCATACACCTCAATACTGTCGGGATATGCAAAGCAATCGTCCTTGTCGAGAACAACAGCCCTGATCTCTACCTTTCGGCCATCTTTTTGCAGGCCTTTTTCTAGAGGAATTGGCAGCTCATTGAACGTTGGTACAGTGTGATGAGGCAAACAAAGGCTCGGCTGGAATATGAGCCTCGTAATATTTAATGACGCCGAAAGATTTAGATTCAACATGATTTTGCTGTCTCTAGAAGTGTATAATCGACGATGATAGCATTGTGAATGTCGTCGTTTGAAGTTGAGCTCGCGCCACATTCAGGGGTGCCACAGACGCCACAGTCAATTTACCAGGCGCGTTGCTCTAATATCTACGCGACTGGACTTTACATTCTTTCATACCAGTTCAACTTCAACAAAAGTCGAGTTCTGTTATTGTTGGGGTGACAACTTGTCTTTTAACCATTACGACCTCATCATGCCTCGAAAAAAGGCAATTGTCGAGCCTAGTTCTCAACCAGATCCCCCAAGAACCTTACGAAAGAGAACTCACAAAGAGCTCGAGGCGATCCCTGAAAGCGATCTTGAAACCACTCCCCCGAAACGACAACGCAGCTCAGTTGATTACTTACCAACAGCTGATGCAGAGATAAATGGCCACAGTGAAATCATTGCCGCGAATGACATCGAAGATCCTGCGACTACTGAACCTGAATCATTATCAAAAGTCGATCCAGATGAAACCCCTAAAGCCGTTCCACGAAGACGAGGCCGTCCACCCAAGAAAGCCGTGAATGGCGACACTCCCACGCCCAAAGCCAGTCGTACCGCACTCTTTGAAACCCCTACCAAGAAGACGCCATTCGCCTTGAACGCCGCCACACCAGGGGGAGCAGATCGATCCGCAAAACGAAAAAGCACACGAGCTCTGATAGAACATGTCGTCGGCGACGACCTCACAGACGAAGAGGAATACGAAGGGCTTGCGCAGCAAATCTACGAATCAAGTGAAGATGAAGAAGCACTCGAGGGCGAAATATCCATCTCCGCAGAAGCATCAGCCGTAGACGAAGCTGCGACTCCCTCCAAAAGCACACCTCGCTGGAAAGCTCAGCGAAAGAAGCCAGCTAGATCTCCGACTCCTCCTCGCGATCTACCTCCTCACGAACTATACTTTGCGCATAATAAGCCTGGACGGGCAAAGACATCGAATAATACGCTGGGATCGCTTGCCCTGCTCACGCACGACGAATACTTTACAATTGTCCGGGAAAATCAGGACCATCATGAGGGTGATATTGAATACCTTGAGAGTCTACATGCAGAATCCTTCCCACAATGGGCTTTTGAGTTGTCGCAGGGCTTCAACTTGTGTCTGTATGGCTACGGCTCCAAGCGAAGGCTGTTGCACAAGCTCGCAGGCCACCTACACTCTCGAAGCAGAAACGATAAGGGCGACAAGATTGTGATAATAAATGGCTATGCTCACAATACCACCATGCGTGAGATCCTCAGCACAATTGGTACAGCCATCGACCCGGCTCAGCGCATCCCTCTCGCCCAACCCTCCATAATGGTCCAAGCCATTCTCTCCCATCTCGCCAACTCCTCCTTAACGCTCACTCTCATCGTCAACTCAATCGACGCCGCGCCGCTTCGCAAGCCTGGCTCTCAATCTGCTCTGGCGCAACTTGCAGCGTACCCTCGCATACGCCTCGTGTGCTCTGCCGACACGCCCGACTTCGCGTTACTCTGGGATATTGGTGTGCGATCTGCTTTTAACATGGTGTTTCACGACTGTACAACATTTGCCCCATACACCGCCGAGTTGGATGTTGTGGATGAGGTACACGAACTTCTTGGGCGGAACGCCCATCGCGTTAATGGCAGGGAAGGTGTTGCATTCGTCTTACGCAGTTTGCCCGAGAACGCAAAGAATCTGTTCCGCCTGTTGGTCGGCGAGGTGCTCATTGCTATTGAAGAAGAGGGTGATGGCGGTGATGAGCCGACTGGCGTCGAGTACCGCATGGTGTATAACAAAGCAGTGGAGGAGTTCATTTGCAGTTCCGAGATGGCGTTCCGGACACTGCTAAAGGAGTGAGTTTAGCATACCTGACGTTGCATATGCCTTACTGACAAAGACTAGATTTCATGACCATCAAATAATCACGAGTATGAAGGATGCTCTTGGGACAGAGCTGTTGAGCTTGCCGTTCCGGAAAGACGAGCTCGAGGCAATTCTTGAGGATCTCACGTCATGATGTAGAACACAAACTGTACGATATAGAGCCATAAGTATAGCATAATAGCATCGGCGCTGGTGTTGGAGATATCATATAGGTGAGCAATAATTTGATGATTGGCATTGACGAAAAGGTATAAATAGAACACTTAGGGGAATATATACCCTAAAAAGAATTGATATCTCGAAAATTTTCATAAACATTCATTCGTGTCTATGCAGCCATCTGCCGCGTCTTGATCTCTATTCCTGCAAGCCGTCCTGAAGAACCATCATAACGCCGCTAATCAAGGTACTTTTCTATATCAAACACCCAGACTTTTCACGCAAGTCCATAGAACAACCGGCACGATGACATTGTCATTTCCGCCGGTGAGGACAGCCTCTGTAAGGCTCGCCATTGAGGCGCACATGGCAGCGTTTCGAGTGCCTGTAATGACTCCAGGCTGTTCACCTACGACTGGCCAGCCGCCGATTCTCAACCAGATACTAGCAGCGCCCAGTCCTACGAGGACAG
Organism: Fusarium guadeloupense; assembly: GCA_021655865.1. NCBI lineage: Eukaryota > Fungi > Ascomycota > Sordariomycetes > Hypocreales > Nectriaceae > Fusarium > Fusarium guadeloupense. The sequence continues at coordinate 69,777 of JAJJWM010000188.1, forward strand.
CCAAGGCGAATGCTACGCTGCCCTCGAGGCTCTTGCCACCGCCCCAGAACCATTTTCGACGTCCGTATCGACGGCCGATGAGAGAGGCTGCTGCGTCTCCTAGGCCAACGCAGATGACGCCAGAGACAAGGCTGACATCACGGGTTAACACTTCCCAGCCGGAGAGATAATCCGATCCAGTGCGCGATAGGGAGGCCAGGCCTAGCCAGAGAGGAATGGCGCATCCGATGAGGAGGAAGATGTGTGAGATGACGACTGGGCCGCGGAAATCCCTACCGTCGACGTATGGCGCTAGGAATGAAGCGATGGGTTTCGACAATGGAGGGAGTTGACTCGCCCTCAGAAGATCCAAGATCAAGAAGACAGCCAGAATCAGAGAGAGAGCCAGAGCGGCGTAGGTAGGATCGACAAAAGTCGCGGGCAGAAACATCCCAACCATCATAAAGTGAAACACCTTCCGCCGCGTATCCACTTCATAAATGTCTTTGAGACGGAAGACAATTACAAGTCCGACTATCAAAATGCCCAGCCAGTAGATACTCAATAAGAGCCGGGTGTTTGCTTCGCCAAAGTCGTCATGGCGAACTTGCTGCACCCAGCCAGAGTGGCATTGCTTCTCATCTCCAGATTCTGACCGTGGAGGTAGACAAATCCATCGCTCTAAATGCGCATTCACGACTTGATATCGGAACCAAGGCAGATCTCCAAACAGATACCCCAGTGCCCAGCCGATAGGCTCATTGCCGTTTAGAGCAAACTTCTCAACATAAGAACGGATGCCGACCAGAATGATTGTTAGGATACTTGCGTAGACGTATCCAGCATAGAGCCACTTCTTCATGGTCGCTTGTTCTTGAGTAAGTTTGAAGAAGGGTCGAACAGACATTGAAGTTGCTCGTTTTCTGCGTCCTGATGGAGTATGTGTTGCATTACGTCGATTTCCCGAGTCCAAGTGAGGCAAGGTATGTCTCCGTGCAAAAGAGCCGTTGGCGAGTCCGTCAGCAGCTGTGGGAGAGGATGGAGCACTATCGGCGTCTGCTGTTGCGGGAACGCCTGGACCAAAGGTGCGGACTTTCGTTGGCTTCTTGAATAATGGCCCTGCCTCATCCTCAGATGAGCCAACTGTATCGTAGATTGTCTCCTCATAATCAGGTTTGAGTATCTCGTTCCTGAGCCGACGCAATGAAAAGAATTGTGAAAAAGTCTTCATGAGAGATGGTCGTTGAGTAAACGATGCCCTGCGAAACCGCCATTTTGGCACTCTGGCCAGGGCAATCCCCCAACTAATGACAGGAGCACAAAATACAAGCAGACCAAGACCACCACCCCATAGAAGGGCCTTGAGAATCTGGATTTGTGGCGAAGAAGCCAAGATCAAAACATTGATAAGTGCGATTGAGAGCAGCTGGAGCTCAGCTGTCAAGAGACTGGTGGTGGTAAGATAATGCAACACCACGCAGAGAGTCTGGTGAAGAGGATACAGCAACACGGCGGTTTCCCCTGATATAAAGCTTTCCGGATACTTGAGCTCGAAATGTTCGCGCTGTTGCGGGCTCCAGACTAATGGGATGCAAGATATTCCCCATGCTACCACGTCGTAGGTGGCATAAGGATCCACCTTCGGAATAACGCTCTGTGGAATTGAGGAAAGGCTTAGGACAAGATTTGGAAGAATTGCGGCCGGGTTGTTGGAGGAGATTAGAAGCGATACGAAAAGGGTTATCGCCGAAGGATATAGTATGGGAGCGGGGTCGAAGTGCGCAGGAAGCTCGAGAGGAATTGGATGAGATGGTGAGGTATTGCGATAGGCCCAGGCGACAACGCGGAGGGGATATAAAACGAGGAGCCCAGTATAGAGCAAACCAAGTAATACAATATCTAGAATTGTAAGTCGATGTCATTGTGAGGTGATAGTGTGCGTACCTTTACCCCAGATGCCCAAGAGCTGCGATACCTGAGGATTTGAAGCTACCATAAGACCCAAGGCCAGAAGAATACCAGCCTCAGTTGCGCGCCGAACAACAACTCGTCTCCGTCGCTTGAGAGCTTCAAGCAGACGTTTTGTTTCCGGTGTTTCGATAGGCACAGGAGGCTTGTCGACAGTACGAATCACATTCCCGTCTAGAAGTGCCGGTGATGGAAGAGGTGTTGAGGAGCCAGATAGAGGTTCGTTGAGACCTCTCAATCCCTTGTGAAGATTTGTTCTAGGCGCTGGTAAGCCTTTCAGATAATGTTCATCGTCAGCTTCGGAGCCGCTGTCACTTGTCTGCGGCGAGTCCTTGAGGAGGGGCGGCCATGTCGTAGGCGATAGTTCGTGGTCGGCATCGTCACCGGTCTTGGCAGATTGCGCTTGACGGTTCCTTAGGGAAAAGCGATCAGAGAGATGAGGGAGGTCTGTATTCTGGTGGTGGTACGGATGAGGAGATCGCGATCGAGCTCGAAGAATGGCTTGTTCATCGGGGTCGAGGATATTCAAAGAGTCGGGGCTGAGATGCTCTGTCATGACGAGGGTTTTAGAGGTGCCGCAATATCATGGGAGACAAGACAGTTAGGATTGCGCATGCGCATGAGGCACAGTGGGGGAGGGAGCGTCGCGATGAATCAGTTGATGAATGCTAAATGAGGGTAGAATAATTTTTTTTTGATTAATGATTATTTCCGTCAGTGGCTTTGATTCCACTTTGACGATTCGGTTTTTTTGTTGAAAGAAGCTCATCATCCACATGTGAAAGTGGCCTTGCATCAGCCGTTTCGTCAGCTAACTTGCATGGCTTCAGCCCGATTACGCACGGCCACTCAGGCACAAGCCACGGCGATAGTGGCTCAATACCATTTCACTTCTCACAACTTTGAAGAGACATGGTGATGATGAAAATAATAATCATGCCTTCTTCTTATCTCGTTTCTTCTCTCAATCATTATCCATGTTTCGGGTCAATTTCCGCTCCCTTGAGGGCATGATCACCGACATTCCATTCCCGTCACAGAAGTCAATAAGCATACCTAAATCTCCCTGATGGTGTGCTCGATTGATTGATCTGAAAAGAAACTCAACAGATTGTACTTTTCCAAGTTAGGGCACATCAGGAACGGGAAGAAGCCGCAATGAAACACCGGTGCACGTAGAGGACCTAGCTTTAATTTGTGTCATGATGAAATTGCTTCGTACCATGGGATACGGGTTTATACGACAATAGCATTCACGATTCTTACTACGTAGTAATTTTCTAGAAAAACGCTGCGCAAGCAGATCGTATTGCAAGGTCTCTCGGATTGAATGACTCCGCCTTATGTGCGGGTGTCTCCGCAACGGATGGATAAATTTAGAAAGCCTTGCGTAAGCCATTGACAGATGCCAGAGTCACTGTATCTGACACACGAGGAACAGGCTATGCATCTTACCAGTAGGTACATGGTGTGCCGAGGCTCTATGTCAGAGAACTGCAGAGGTTGATACGTAAATCCAAGCCTTGGCCGCCCAAATATCGTGCGAAGGTGGTTGCTGGATGGGATGGACAACATCAGATGGACCTCGCTTGCAAGGCTTGATGCTCAATTGACAATTGCTAATGTTTAATAGCGTTACAAAGCATGGATACTTGAACGATGAAGCTGACTGTAACGTTGTCGGTTGTCAACACCATGTTGGCCTAATTTGGTATTCCGAAACCTTAAAATCAGCGGGCGACAATTGTCTCGCGATAATCTACACTTTGAAAGCAAATTGTCTCTGGTGATCCTTTCCCGTTGGTCTGTAACCCAAGGCTTGGTCTGTCGGTATAGCAGCATTGGTGTGTCTCACGACCAAGAAAAGGCCTCATAAGCCTTGGGCAACAGCTTGTCGTATTCACATACGAGTTCATAACACGGAGGAAGCAGGAATTCGTTCACTCTGAGAGGGGCACAGGGCTTAGGAGTTTCAAAATGAAAGGTTGGGTGTAGTGACTTGAACGGCGATTTGGTTATCAACCGTAACAGCGGGTTACAGCACGAAGCTGGTTGGTTGAACACGATTGGATCTCGTAGCAGTCGACCGATGTGCCAACCATGCTCTTCCAAAGACATGCTGATCCCCATTGGCGCATTCGACGTCGACACCAGACAAGACGTGAAAGATGGTAAAACATAGAACTTTACGGGGCCGCGCGGAGCTTTCTACAAACATATGTCCACCGAGGCACACAACGCGTCGATTGATCACCAGGAAACTCTTGGTGTTGAGCCGCTAGATCCGGGGCATACATCATATCTGCTTGGCACGCACATTTTGCATCCGGGCTTACGGGCATGCCGCGTCGAAGCCAAGGGTGCTGAGCGTTAAAAAAAAACACCAAAATAAGGATCAACCTGAGCTGTTCTCCATCGTCTCTGTCGGACACTACGCATCTCCGCCATAATAGCTGGCGATCGGTTAAGGCCGCAGATGTCGATCTGCCACACAGACAAACATGTCTGCGCGGATTGCCAAGTTCATTGTCCAAGACTCCAAAAGGTAACACACCTAATCGCTTATCGTGTCAATTAAGAACAACCACCACGTATTAACGTCAAGCATCTCATCAAGGTCAACGAGGCCATTGATCACGAGAGAGTGCTCTCATCACGGTCGTGTTTCGTGTTAAGCAGCCTGACACTCGTATGCATCATTGCTTGCGGGCCTAGGAAGCCCAGACCAGTTATTGTGATTAAAATATTCCATAGAAGCACAGAGAGAATCAAGATCAACGCACTGGAAGGGTTTCAATGGATAAGGAAGAGAGAGACCAAAATCAGGGGCAGGGATCAAGGGACTAACGTAGTGGGTCAAACATGGAATGGAGGCCAGGATCATGGGGCCAGCAGAAAGTATCCCCTTTTGGTTGGACTGGGACCAATGGCTTGGGTCTCAACGTTTATTAGGTCGGATGCTCAGGTTTTTATGTCGGTCTTCTCGTATTATCGACAGCCTGGCACGGAGGCGATTACTTAGCCATCCATTGCAGATGGATTCTCGATGGGGCTCTTGTAAGATCTGCTATTCATAGTATGAACACGAAGACTCAGGCAATGGCCTCGTAACATGCAATACAAAAAACAAAAGCACTTATATACGGCCGGTCCGTTTGTCGTTATCCATAGTGACATCACAAGGCCCGCACGTTGGGAGGCGTCTAGTTGGCAGGGCGGCGCCGTCTGAGCGACGGAAGGATGGACAGGAACCAGGGGGTGCAAAAGGACGCTGACAAAAATAACCATACAGTTTGTAGATGGCTGAGCTGAGATGGACTGGACTATCACGTAACGAATGCTGCAACCACCAAGGAGTGAATCATCACTACAGCTGTAGATAGTCCAACGTATGCTGACACCAAGCTGAGGCTGAAACGTCTCTCGAGTTTCTACAGCAATGTCAGTCAAGTTACAAGTTTTCACCATTACTGTTACGTGTTAGACAGTCAATGCTTCGGGAACGCCAGTTAATATCAACGCCTCACATTTCAAACATCTTCTCGCTCTTCGCTCTTCAAGTGCCAGCGCGCGCGCCTCATGAGACTGAACTAGAGGCTAGAATGGTCTATCCCGTCCTTTAGGTTTCTGGTTGAGCCGCCCTTAATTGAGCCCCTAAAAACTCCACCAGAAACCCATTCACAGGCATCCCTGGGGCCCTGAGGTGCTCAGTGCTGGCATTTCAGCGGGCGGACGCGTAGAAACTTGGTTGCTTGGCGGGACGACAGAAGCGCTAACCTCGTCTAGCTCTCCGCCTAGTGTCGGGGTGGCTGTTGTTAAAAATTGCAAGCGGCTCCCTCTCAAGTCCGAAAAAAGAAACATCCAATTCATCGCGCTACAGAGAAGATAGTCTACAGATCTCTTTTTTGCCCTTCTTCTTCTCTCATTCGATTGCCACCAAAGACAAGGGGAGAAACAATAATAATAACAACTGATATCGCCTTTGCCAAGACTAGTTTAGCTTCCCGGAACTTTTATCTCCATCCCCGTCCCTCAAACCTATCTGTCACCCATTAGCGAGCCTGCATCACAAGCTGCATTTAACACCAAACTCTCTCTCTCTCTTCGTGTCTTTTACGTCCCATTCTCAACTTGGCTCGACGGGCTCAGCTCGTGTAACATCCGTCAACTCCACCACCTCCACTCCCACACTTCACTCGGTCTGATCTGGTCTTGGTACTCCGTACTCCGCAGACTATCAACAGCTTACCCGCACGCCATTCGCTTTTTGTTTCCCTCATCCTCGCATCACCAAGGCTCTTGTCTCCATATTCATAGTATTCGGAACCCTCAAGGCTCCTCCCTCGGACGCTAGAGCCACCTCCTATCTGCTTGGCACACGACACCTTTCATCATCGATAAAGAAGACCACCCCCTCCCATCAGCTGTCGCCTGCAGCTTTCTTCTGGACCCTAGCTTTCATCTTCACCACTCACAGCTTGGGATTTTGCCTCCTCAACCTCTCACCACTCCCTCTTAGCCAGTCGTCTTTCGTTCCGTCCCTAGAAATCAAACCCAAAAATACCGCCTATCTGTCTTGGGTCCGCAACATTTCTGGACTATTTTCGGCCGCTAGACGTCCTCTGCATATTCCGTCTCCAGTCACTGCCAAGCTTGATATTGCTCTGGTCGACTTACAAAACTCGACTCAACCTCCGCCCTACCTCCAAATCTTATTACTCTACTATACATCATGGCATCTGTCGACAACAAGCACGAGTACAACATGGAGGCAGGATTGTTGAGTACTGACCGAGAAGAGAGCATCATGTCAAAGGAAGCACTACTCCAGGATTCGGAACAAGCCCATCCCCAACCCAGGCCAAACACCAGGAGGATATCCCCAGCAGGCAAGGCTCTTATCGCTTTGGCTGCCTGTTGTCTACTAGGCGTCGGCGTGTCTACCATTGGAGGTGCTACTAGTCTCTGCCCTGGACATCTCCGCCATGGAGGTATCGTTGGAAAGCATGGCATGAGTGCTCACCAACCCAATCTTTCCGAGTCCGTGGCCCGTATGGTTCGACGACAAGACACACCTGCACCTACCGACACAGTTGAACAGCCTACCGACCCTACCGACGCCGCCTCAGATCCATCTGATGTCCCTGCGGACCCCTCTGATGTTCCATCTGCTCCCTCGGACGTGCCTTCTGATGTACCTTCTGATGTCCCCTCAGATACTGTCCAACAGCCCTCTGTTACCGCTGAAGAGCCTACGGATGACCCCAGCCCAACTGAGGTCCAGCCTTCAGTCACTGCTGAAGAGCCAACCGAAGAGCCCAGCGATCCTGCTTCAGAGAATGTTCCATCAGAGACTGAGGGTCAGCAATCAGCTACTCAGGGGCCATCCAACACCCAACCGAGTGAGCCAACCTCACCCTCACCCTCACGCCCTGCGAGCTCAGTACCTAGCGAACCTGCCTCTAACCCGGTCACAGACCAACCTACTGCCACTGCCCAGCCTACCCAGGACTCTGCCACTGAAGAGGCTCCCACTGCCACGGAGCCTGAAGAGGAGCCCACGGAGACTGATGAGGCCCCTACCACAGTAGTTCCCACTCAGCGGTCCACTGCCAGGACCACCGAGACGCAGCCTGAATCAACTGAGGAGTCCGACCCCGAGTCCACCGCTGATGATTCCGAGCCCACTGCTACTGGTACGTCCATTGCGGAAGAGGAACCTTCCGAGACTGCTCCTTCTCCAAGTGCTACAACGTCCAATCCTTCTGCTTCTGCCTCCAATGTTGCAACCTCCACTGCTGCCAGTACGTCTACTCGAAGAACCTCTTTACCTGATACCTCTTCTCTTTCTGAACTACCGTCCGAGACGGTTTCCTCGGGTGAGACTGCTCAATCCACCGCCCTTGTTGATGCCTCCACTGCTATCGAATCTACTGCCATCCCTTCCTCCACCATCGTCGAAGCCACCACTGTCCCCTCTTCCGACTCTCTCTCTGAACCAACCTCCGATTCCGCCTCTGAGACGGCTTCGGAGACTGCCCAAGAGTCAGAGACAGCCTCCCAGGCTTCAGAGGAATCCGAGACAACCACCGGTATGTGGGACGGACCTTTATTGTCGGGTCTCTATACGGAGCCTGATGTGGTCCAATGCCCCAAGCCTGCTGTGATATTGTGTTTCGTGTCATTTCTCCATAGCCTGATGCCCTGACTTTGTGACTACGCAAGTGCGCCAAAATATGCGGGACATGTTGCTCATCAATACCTTGACAACATCCACATTGATTCGCCATTACACATGACAAGTCAAAACTTTGAGCATACGTGCTAACTTGACAATAGATGACCAGGAAACCGCAACTGAGACGGATGATGCCACACAAACTACAGACGAGGCTGAGACCGAGACCGAGACCGAATCTGAGCGAAGCACCATCACTGGAACCGGTACCAGGCGAACATCGAGCGCCATTCCTCGCACGTACACTTCGACTCTCGAGGATGGTGGTGTCACCACCATGACTTCAACTTCATGGGTTGAGGTTATTCCTTCTGCCGAAGCCACCGGCAGCAGCGACCCTGACCTGCAGAATGCCGCTCCTCGATCCGCGGGTTCAGTCTTGGCCGCTGCTCTAGGCATGGTCTTTGGTGGCTTTATGCTTCTTTAAACGGAACATACCATCATCGTTTACAACAACTCCCTCGCATCAAGCGAATAAAATCACTCGGGCTCTTTAATTGATGAACTTGTCTGTTCCTTAGCGGGTATAGCTTTTCACAATATGGGCCCGAATTTTACGAATTTCAACACCTTTTTGGGGGCAAAATCGGGATAATAGACTGGCGGATAACATGGGACACTCAGGTGCATGGTTAAGGGGCTTATCATTAGACAAGAACATCCACATATGGTTGTGTCTTGAGGAGATTTGGATCATTAATTGGCGCCTAGCATATTTGCCGACTTGGATCGTATCTGAAGTGCATAGTACATGAGCGTGTACAAGAGATTAGCGGTTTTTGTTTTATCAATTTGATTAAATTTGGGATTAGCGAAGATCGTTTTATTGTGTATTAGAGTGGGTGAATAGATATGTTGCGCCTAGTAACCAAGATAGATGGCGCAAACGGCAATGATCCCTTCGAAGCACGATGCATGAGGTCATTTCACCATCTACAGCTTGAAATTAAATAATCATGAAATTGTTGGATGTATCGACGATTTTGTTTAATTATTGATATAGGGTATACCCAATAAACGCCAGCAACTCCCGTCAAAACCCGCCGGTGCATATTGCTAACCAGGTCCAATCCTAGGCATATCGTGATGCTCACTTAGTTTTGATAGATAAGTGTTCAATTCTTCAACTCGTTCCTTGTGCGTCTTGAGGAGTTCAGGTCGTGAGCCAGAGGATTCAGCGAGCTGGAGGAGCTAGAGTGAGACATGTTAGTATAGTGTTCGCATCAAGGCTTGAGACTGTGGCAGGCTTACCCTCTTCTTCTTGATCTCCTCATGACGTTTTTGTGCTTCTGTTTTTTGAACCTCGGGCTTTTCCTCGTCTTCGTCGCGAGGTTCATCATCATCGTCCTTGTCCTTCTTCCTCCTTTTCTTTTCTTCGTCCTTGTTTCCAACATTGAGGTTCTTTTCCAGGTCGGTCTTGTCGCGCTTCTTCTTTTTCTTGTGCACCTTGGCGCCCTTGAGCTTCAGGACGCCGCCGCCGCCGACAGCTGCGTAGTCGTCGGAGCCCATGTTGTTTGTGATGCTGGAAAGAAGTCGTCGATGCTTGCAGATCATGGGCTCTTGAAGTTGGGTGTCTTGGCACAATACTGACTCAGCAGGTTGTGGCAGTGCAATAGTGGCTGGAGAGCTGGAAACGGCAAGGGGTTAGGGAGGCTAGTGTTGTTTCTGTCTTCGAGGGTCAATACGCGGAGAGCACCTGCAGGAAGGAGCTTCATTGGGCTTGATGAGTTGGGGAAGGTCCCGTCTTGTCTTTGTCTTTCTCCTATCTTTGTCTCCCACCAACTCAAAACACAACAACTTCCCCTTTTTGGTGTTGAATTAGAGACTTGAACGAGCAATCATTGACGAATACGAATACTTGATAAATTATACCTTAGTCTATCTATACCCCCGTCTTAATCTCCCCATCGACTTTGTTTCGCTTCGACAGCTACCGACCCATTGACATCCTCGGATTCTACGTCACCAGGTCTTCCATAACAAGATTTGGTTACGATCTGCTCAGATACACAGACGAGACTCGCGCGACTCCGACCGTTATGCGCCTTTGTCGTTAGCGACTGAACTGCTTGAATTGGAATACTCCTGGGCGCCTGTCTGGGGAATTGATTGACTGACGGGGCGTTGAGAAAGAGGAGGAAGACACAACTACAACACAGCAAATCACAATGGCGCCGTCTTACGGTCTCCCGTCGCATACAAGAGACTCACTCGAACTCGCATCATTGGCTAGTTCAAGTCAGCAAAACGATGAGGGAGCCACAGAGATCTCGTCTCGGCCTAGCATATCGTCATCGCGAAGATTGTCGCTCGAACAAGATGATCCTTTGGATAGCGCTAATCCTGCGAGAAGGATGCACCGGTCTTACTCGGTATCTTCAGCCTTTGACTTTGCTGCGAATATGTTCCCTTTGAGCTCGACGGCCGGTGCTGGAGGATATGCGCCCATCGGAGCTCCAACCTCAACAGCGAGACCGAGTGGTGGACTGGGCGGCGGATCCTTGGAAAAACACAAAACATTAACATACCTGAATGGACTGTCCTTGATAGTCGGACTTATTATCGGCTCGGGTATCTTCTCGTCCCCAGGTTCGGTGAGCTCAAGAGTTGGTTCGCCGGGTGCTGCCTTGGTGGTCTGGGTTATCGCGGGTATCCTCGCATGGACGGGTGCCGCATCCTATGCCGAACTCGGCGGAGCGATTCCCCTCAATGGCGGTGCTCAAGTGTATCTGGCCAAGACATTTGGCGAGGTATCCGGCTTCCTGTTTACATGGGTGGCCATGCTGGTCCTCAAGCCGGGCAGCGCCGCTATCATTGCCATCATCATGGGTGAATACCTTGTTCGAGCCTTTATTGGTCCTGATGCTGAGCACGTCAGCCCTTGGATCAACAAGGTTGTTGCGCTCGTGGGAGTGTTAATAGTGACGTTTCTGAACTGCGTCTCTACTCGCCTCGGGACTCGCGTCAACGACACGTTGATGTTTATGAAGTTTGTCGCACTGCTGGGTGTCACGGTAACGGGTGTTGTCGTTGCCATCACAGGAAAGACGCTCAAGGGCAAGTCGGAAGTTGACTGGAAACCGCATGAGCTGTTTGACAATACGTCGACGGATATGTCTGCTTGGGCCCTGGCACTTTATGCTGGCCTCTGGGCTTATGATGGGTGGGATAATGTGAGTAGCCTGCTCTTGAATGTGTAACACGATCTTGAAGACTAACTTGACAGACAAACTACGTTGTCGGCGAGTTTCGAAATCCTACTCGAGATCTACCCCGAGTCATTCATACAGCTATGCCCCTGGTCATTCTCTCCTACGTGCTGGCCAACATTGCTTATTTCCTCGTGTTACCACTTGAAAGCATGGACGGCGCTAACACTGTCGCTGTCATGTTTGGGTCTCGAGTCTTTGGTCCTGTGGGTTCACTCATTCTCGCCCTTATTGTCAGTGCCAGTTGTTTCGGCGCTCTCAACTCTTCCACTTTCACCTCGAGCCGTCTTGCCTACGTCGCCGGCAAAGAGGGCTACATCCCATCAATCTTTGGCACTATTGGTGTCGGAGGTAACGCACACGACCATGAGCTCAACACGCAACGTACAAGAAGCTGGTTCTCGCGCAAGCTGCGTCAAATGTTTGGTGATGAGGATGCAGGCCTATTCTATACGCCAGTATATGCGCTCATCCTCAATGCTGTTCTTACCGTGGGATACGTGATTGTTGGCGAATTCAGCACGCTCGTTACCTTTTACGGTGTTGCTGGTTACACGTTCTACTTTCTCACGGTACTTGGGCTGATTGTACTGCGTGTGCGTGAGCCGCAGCTCGAGCGCCCCTATAAGACGTGGATTACAACACCAATCATCTTCTGCTGTGTGAGTATCTTCCTCCTCAGCCGAGCTGTTTTTGCACAGCCTTTCCAGACCATTGCCGTCGTGTCGTTTGTCGTTGCTGGTGTGCCTGTGTATTTCTGGCGCATCAGGGGACGAGATGAGCAGGTGTTGAGGAGGAGGGGACAGCCTGGTGAGGACAAGAAGTGGTGGAAGTTTTGGCAATGATGTTACTTTGTGAGATGTATCAAAAGTCGACAGAGATATGGTGGGAAAAGGTTTCATGAATGGTCACAATATGGATGAGGATACAGTGAAATGACGCTTGATGATTGCTTTTCTGATGAGGCATGTCACAACAGCGACTATGTATATATGTACCAGTAACAAAGCAAAATGGGATCATGAGCATAGCGGGAAATATCTGCTTTTTGCTTCGACTGTGTTCAGTTTTATTTCGGTTGATTAGTGAAGCTAAGAAAAATTGTGGCGTATCTTGTCCCAATAGTTCCCATTCTAATCATTTCTGCGGTTCATATCAGTCGCCTTATTATACTTGAAGCTTCGCTGTAAGTAGAGTAAGTAACAAATATAACTAAATACCTCTCAGATCTCATTTAAGAGAAACTTGAAGTTTTACGTATTTGATTCAGATTAGACAAGCTTTGTAACCCAAGTCTTTGCTCAAATCAAGGTTAATAAAAGGCACTCATTGACCAGTAAATTCATCACAATCATAGAAGCAAGTATTATTTTAACAAATTTTATTATCTGCAACGCTGAATACTTTTGACCCGCGTCTAGAATGCAGTTGTAAGACTATTCATCATCATTGTACATATCCTTCTTCCTTTCCCAATGCATCTATTTCTTCTCACGCTGGCCGTAGGCCTTGGTGGCATAGTCACCCTTGTGGACGATGAGGTCCTCGGGCTTGTAGTCATCACGACCAGAGAGGTAGGTCTCGATGATGGACTTGGTGCCGTTGGCGTATCGGATCTGGGCGTCCAGGGAGGTACCGGACATGTGAGGGACCATGGCGTTACCACCACCGAAGTGGTTCTTGGCGTTGCGGAGAGGGTGGTCCTTGGGGGCGGGCTGGTGGTCCCAGACATCACCACCGTAGCCGGCGAGGTGGCCAGACTTGAGGGCGGCAGCGACGTCCTCCTTGACAACAATAGCACCACGGGCGGTATTGACGAGGATAGCACCCTTCTTCATCTTGGAGATGAGGTCCTTGTTGAACAAACCCTTGGTCTTCTCGTGGAGAGGGCAGTTGATGGTGACAATGTCACACTGGGCAAGCATCTCCTCGAGGTTCTCGACACGGCGGCAGCCAATCTCCTTCTCCTTCTCGGCGGAGAGGGGCTGGTAGTCGAAGTAGAGGAGCTCCTTGCAGTCGAAGGGCTTGAGGCGGCGGAGGACACGCTCACCAATGCGGCCGACAGCGACGGTACCGACAACCTTGTTCTCGAGATCGAACTCGAGCTTGGCAGCCTCAGCGACGTTCCACTCACCACGCTCAATCTGCTCGTGGGCAGGGACGAAGTTACGGACGAGGACGAGGATGGTCATGAGGACGTGCTCAGCGACGGAGACGACGTTGGAGCCAGTGACCTCAGCAACGGTGATACCGCCGTTGGTCTTGTTGGCAGCGTTGAGGTCGACGTGGTCAGAGCCGATACCAGCGGTAACAGCGAGCTTGAGCTTCTTGGCACGGGCCAGACGCTCAGCGGTCAGGTAACCGGGGTGGAAGGGAGTGGTGATGATGATCTCAGCATCCTCAAGCTCCTGGTCGAACTTGGAACCCTCACGGTCCTTGTCAGAGGTGGTGACAAGAGTGTGGCCCTGGTCCTCGAGCCACTTGCGGATGCCGAGCTCGTTCTCAGTGGTACCGAGAAGGAGGGGTTGCTATGAGACATGTTAGTTGCCATGAAACCAAATTGATGGATGAGAAAGTGAGTGAGGGGATCAGCAATGCAATGTTAAGACATCATGTGTAAGTTGGGTTGCATTGATAGCTCAGACCCATGCAGTGTAAAAACTGCAGAGCCACAAGCCATGCAATGCCACCCAAGAACAAGTCATGTCTTTGGGGCTACAACAGTTGCCTAGACATTGCCCCGCATCATTGGGCTGGAGGTGGCTGATTTAGATGTAGTGAGACCATTTCCCCGCGTTTGAGATCGACAAGCGTGGAGAGATGGTGTGTGGGGGATGAATTTGTGATAGCCGGTAGAAGTGGGAGTGTTCGAGAAGCAGAATCGACGACCATCGAAGGCGGTTGATGGAAGATGATGAAGAATTGTAGAAAAGAGATGGAAACATACATCCTTGGCGTGCTGGCCACCATCGTAAAGAACAGCGAGAACCTTGACCTGTTTGAATTGTTAGTTGGGGCTCTGGAGGATAGGGAGTAAGAAGTAGATGCTTACCATTTTGGCGGTTGTAGAAGGTTTATTGGTTGAGATTGAAGAAGTGAGAAGAGGAAGAAGGAAGAATGATGATGATGATGATGATGATGATGATGAGAGTGAGGAGAAGAAACGAAATATCGAGGGCCCGATGCCAGATATTTATGCTCTGAGCTGGGGACGCCATGCGTGTGTATCTTGTAACAGGTAGGTTGGGTTGGATCAGTAACATGTGGTATGCTCTCCACAACGCAACATAGCCAAGTAAGGTTCCACGTCTCACACATTGCCTTGCACTGCACTTGCAGTTCGTCTGTCTGGGCTTCGTCTCGCCGACAGGTCGCCATGGACGGAACGGGGACCGGGCCACGGACAGGCCGGGCTCTCACACAGCGAATCTCCATCAATCCCGCGAACCCCGAACACGTCGGCATGTAAGAGGGGGAGGGGTCATTGGATGTTGTGTGTACAGTACAGTATGGAATAGCTAGTCCGGCGGGCGTCGAGAGTCTGGAAGCATACTGTAGGTTTCCATGAATGGCAGCCCGGCCGTGGGCAACGTCAAGGTCAAGCGTCAAGGCGAGATCGGACTGCCAGGTACCGTATCAAGTCCGTTTTCCTCAGCGAAGGGCCGTCAGGTACAGCGTCAGTAAGCGTATCTCCCCCTCTGTGTCTGTGTCTTACTGCTCCCCCTCTCTCATGACGAGGACCGGCCGGTGACCCGCTGTATGCCGTCCCATCCTACCAAGGCGCGCGGCCGATGAAAGCGGGGGAGGGGGGAGCGCGTGCGACCACACACCACGAGGGGTCTTACCGGATGGGGAAAGTATGGTACCACGCTGGAGGCGAGATATTGATGAGAGGGCATATTTCGGTGTTCGGTGTTTGTTGGGCTGAGGAGATTGAGCTTGGGAGGAATAAAGTGGAGGATGGATAGCTACAGCCATCAGCCAATCATGTGCAAGCAATGCTGCCTCAGGCTTGAGGTGGGGTTTCATGTTGCCTATTTCGGTACACGAAGCGGGGTTGAGCGGCCAACCTCTCCCAGCTCCTCAGAACCGCATCGCGGAGTAAGAATTGGACGGCAGCTACGGGAGATTCTCCGTCTTTTGGGATAATACCAGTGGCAATAGATTTGTTCCAGACTATAATAGTATCCCTTTTTCATTGATTGTGGCTTTTTTTCCCCAAGAAAAAGAAGCAATTGATCTGTTGGAGAAGGGGGAATCTAAGGGTAAACAATGTCCGATTCCATGATTGAGATCATGTAAGTGGGGGAGAGATGATGGAGTTATGATACCGTAATCGTACGTATGGATATGGATACGGATACACGGCTATGAACTGCGGATCCGAGAGTGTTCAATTGTGGAAATTTGGAGGATATTGATGGCATGTGTAGTAAAGCTGATATCAACAAGACGAGCTTGAGGACCACATATGGACCGACTCTCTTGAGTTGTGATATCATGAAGCTGTAAGTGAACTGGGAGACTGTAAGCTTGAATACATACTGTGAGCAAATTAAACAGCCACTACGCAGACTGACTTAGACAGTAAACAATAAACAATAAATCACCGTTGTCACTGTCAAATCCAACCTTCGAGATCTGCACTCATTCTTCGTCTCGTCTCATCTCTGCATCAATGGCTCCCCCAAATCCTGCAAACATCCTGTTTTTCCCTCTTACTTCCTAATAACGCCTCGACCAAGCCATCATACCATTACTACTCTATTACTACATACTATACCCGTTAATTTGCTTCGGTCCTTTCCAGGTATTCGGCGTCACCCCCCCTAGTCCCGAAATTCCTTGGGTGCTCCGGCCGGTGCGGGGTGTCCGCACTTTCATCTCCGGAGCGTACCTAACTGATCGATTCTCGATTTCCTAGGAGAAACGCCACTGCACACTCTTCTCTTCATGATCAAAGCTGTTGGTAACTGGATCCGCTCTCGTACATGAGGTAGTGCTATTCTTAATCTCACATGCTTTTTCTGTCTCTGTCATTTGCGCAGTAGTTAACTTTTCATCCCCACGCTCTTAGTCAATCTAGACAGTCTAGCTCCGTTGCTAGTCTCTTCCCCGCATTCTCATCTCCGTTTCCGTTTCCCTCCTTAGGGTAGGTAGGTAATGGATGAATATCCAGACACGCAGATACAGTAGATATTACTACCTTGATGTTTACTGAAGAAGCATGAGGTTATCAGTTGTATTCTCCTTATGCTATAGAGCAACCCTGTAGTTGAAGTCTGATATCTCCATAATCATCCAACCCGCCAGGTTGACTTACACTCCATCTATAGAATTATAATATGCAAGCTCGTGTATATCACGCAGTCAACCTCTCATACTTTACACCACACTTACATCGCCTTCAACCCCCGTATGACCGGGCGCTTGTCAATGGGCCCTCAAGGTTCCTTTGCCTTTATTCCCTGCTCATCTGTTTCCCTTGTGACGGTTCGCATCCATTCGAAAATGTCCCTCAACGCCGTAACATCGCCGAAACAGGTTCCCAGAGGCTTTACTTCTTACCCCTGACGTTAGCGCCGCGGCCGGAGCATGCGTGGAAACCGATCGGGAATTATTCCATCCTCCACCATATCGCGGTCCAACTCGGCGTCGGCGTCCACGAAACTAGCCTCAGGCCAGAAAGTGTCAGTTGAACCCTCAATTCCCCTCTAACGGTGTTCTCCTCCTGGAATTAACCTCATGCAACCGCCTTACCTAAGCATTCGAGTTCCTTAACCTCCCATGATACACTTCAACCCCTCATCTACTGTCAGGCCGTTGGTACTTTCTCTTCAACCCGAAATCTATGTTCCAAGTGACTTATTTGCAAAACACACATCCATTTTTATGCCTCGCCTTGTCAAGTTTCAGCCCATCCCAGAGTTTAATCCCTCCATTTACCTATAGATCCGTGAAGCGCCAATCCAAGTACAACCTATAATACCCATGGCAAACCATCGCAATCCTTGCCCTGCCAGGTCGCCATCAAGCAAACGAACTCCCATTCCACCGTGCTCTTTTCAGCCCATATTTTACATCAGAAGCCCAAATAGCAGTGGTACGGGTATCGGCATCGGCGCATCATCATAATCGTCAAAATCACTTGAATGATCGTCGTCATTCCATCCAGCATCTCCTTCTTGCTCATCTTCATCACCTTCTTCCTCTTCCTCTCCATCAGATCCGCCCATAAAGGGAGGGAAAAGGTCAAGGTCGTCATACCCATCGCTATCTAGATCTGAGTCATCGTCATCAATATCGTCGCTGACTGAAGCATCCTCAAGATCAAACTCATCCACTTCATCGTCATCATCCTCACTGCCCATGTCGGACTCTGTAGGTTCCACGTAAGGGATGTCAAGTGCCTCCAAAACTTTTCGCCCTTCGATTCTGAGGGGCTCTCTTTTTGGAATCGCTTGTTCCACGAGTTCCTTGAGATCCATATCATTGATAGTTTTGATATCAGTTCTCAGTCCAGCCGAGATCAATCGGCTAGTGAAAGTCCAGTTGATTACTGATTCAACCTTGGGCTCCTCCCCCCTCTTGTAGCTCGACTCACTGGGTTGCCGAAAAATGAGAGATGCCCAGCATCTTCGATGAAGTCTTTCTGGTTTATCACGCAGCGCATTTGGATGCTTGGAAAGTATCTGGATTGCCTGTGGGTGATAACCATGAGTGATGGCAAACATCAAGGCTCCATCCGGCATGGCTCTTGTCGCCATATGAATGTCTGCGCCCCCGTTCACCAGGACCGGTGTTGTCCGCCAGCAAGACCCTGATCTGAAACTGTAATACAATGGGGGTTCACCATGGAACAGCTCATTGGGGTCCTCGCCTCGTTCAAGTAGCACCTGAATCAAGCTCGATGGTTCATCTGAGGTGGGTGACTGGCCTTCCAAGCAGCGGTAGATGAGTCCCTTGCGCAACTCCCTTGGCGTCGGCACAGCCTTCATTAGATCGGCTGCCCGTGACCAGAGCTGGTTTTCAAGCGCTGTTTTCAACAGACGCACCAAAAAGGCGTCCGAAGGGCCTGACATGCCGTACTTGGCATAGTCGATGAGCAAGATGAACTCCGTCTTTCCATCATCGTACGGATCATACACCGACGTAGAGAGAAGCTGTTCAAGATCGCCCGGCTCTGGCCGACCACCATTCTCAAGAATAGCTTCAGCAAGGCTTAGATTTCCATGCACGATCGCCTCTGTGAATGGGCGGCTCACAGAGATACCCTTTTCATTTGGATCGGCGCCGCGCTCAATGAGCAGCTTGGCTAGAGCAGCATGCTGGTTATCCCAGTCGCGGCTGAAGTAGGGTTCACATCGCCGGGAGCAGATGATGTTCAGTGGAGTGACTTCTTCCATGGAGTCTTTCATGGTTGCTCCCGCATCAAGCAGCATTTTTCCAGCATCATATAATCCCAAGATGGCGGAGCCTTCAGCTGCCTCACCGACTCGCGCAAGTGCAGTCAGCCCATCATGGTCCAAGGAGTTAACATTAGCACCACCGTCAAGCAACGCTTGCATGGCGTCTGTATTGCAGCTCGCACTTGCCACCATCAAGGGTGTCATTCCAAGAAGGGCTTCCCGTGCGTTGACATCGAAACCCTTAGCAATGAACTTCTCAATGATTTCAGCTTCAGTAGTCTTGCTCTGGGGCTTAGGAGGAGGTCCGAGGGGATCAAAGAAGTCTTCCGGTCGTAGTTGACGAGGCCCAAGGATCAAATGAAGGATGCTGAAGCGGTGTACAGACAATGTTGTAACATCTGCGCCTAGGTCGATGAGTTTGGAGGCGTCGTCAAAGCGACGCGAGAAACAAGCCATCATAAGCGGTGTCAAACGTGTCTCGATCAATCTTGTGTCGATATTGGCGCCATGTTCAAGGAGATACGGAACTATCGTCTCCCAGTGACCATACCATATTGCTTGAAACAAGGGCGTACCTAGAAATGGCCCTTCAACGTTGACGTCTTCTTGGTATTTCTCCTCCACGATAAAGCGGAGTAGATCCAGCATATTGTGTTTGGCAGCATGATGCATTGCGGTCAAGCGGAATCGGCTCGAATCGTGGACTTCGTCATCCCTCCAGGCGTTTGCATCTAATTCAAAGTCAATTCCTTGGTAAATAACTGTCGAAGCTCCGCGTTCCAGCAGAAACTTTGCCGTCTCGTATTGTCCGTGACATATAGCAACATGTAGAGGTGTCCAGTTTCCACCATGCAAGTCTTCGAGCTCTTCCTCATCGACAGCCTGGGATTCGGTGAAAGCCTCGATTGGTAGATGTGGACGACATAGACAAACGCCCCATGACGGCGCGTCTATAGATGCTCCTGCATCAAGAAGAACCTCGATCATATCTATCCGCCCTTTGCTCGCAGCCACATGGATAGCCTCCCATCTACAGTCGCTGAAGATGCCATCATCGCAACCGCTCTCGAAACAGCCGCAAGTATCGTGTAGGACATATGATGAGTCCAGATCGACAGACTCATCATCACCATCTATTTGCCATTGGCGGTCATCATAGTAAGTGCTATGAAAATCCCACCACCGATGTCTCTTTTCGATGCGAGGTTTGGGTCTGTGGGTGTAGGCTAGGCGAGACGGACTAACGCCAGCTTCGAGAGCGCGGCGTAGGAGGCGAATATCCTCATGTTCGACAGCCCAATGTAGTGCGCCCGGTCTATCCGATTGGGCTTCGCGCTTCCAAAGGATAGGGCTTGCGATATCGTAACAGTGCTGGTTGACTCGCGACAGAGCAGCTAGATCGTACTTCTTGTGAAGGAACGAAGCAATGCTGTGCAGTACCTCATTGGGAAGTCGATCCAGCGATGGCATGGCGGGCAAAGCAGGCGACAAGCGACCTGGAGGGAGATGCGCAATTCAGGCTGTAGATGTAGAGTGAGGGGATGATTTAGTAGAGCTCTACTAAATTTATTGATTTTACATACTAAAAAGCAGGTGCCATCTGCGCGTCACCCTAAGTCTAAGAGGGAAAGCTCCTGCAGGGGACCTGGCAAGAACCAACCACTTGCGCCAGCCATTTAACACGCCCCGCATTTTAGTGCAAATCAGCCCTGTCACAGGCTCAGCGCATTGACTGGTCCACTGAGGAAACAGATCGTAAAACCGCTTTAAGCTTGAATGAGACAAGCTGAATTGTTGAAACAGTAAATTCCACTGGGTCAAGCTATTTCTAACTCTGAAATTGGAAATTGATTCAAATGACGGAGGCTTTTACATTCCAGTGATTGGTATGTCGTTTTAAATATGAAGCGTGGCTTCACTGAACATGATTGCTCCGTTGCTAGTGATTGGTTAGGTAGCCGGGCATGGGGTCAAACAAGAATTGACCGGTCTATACCTCACGTTATACATACTAAGAGTATTTTTATAATACTATATAAAGAGAGAATAGTTAGTCTAAACTTGAACAGTAAGTAATAAATTTGACCCTAATTTATTCTGTAATTATAATAAACTCAGTCAGAAGTAGGAGAAAGCGGCCAATTCTTGTTGGACCTCGGGGCTGGGCAAGGCGCACTTCAAATGTCATGGACCAACATCAATCATCGTCACCAGGACACGCATCCTTGTTCTTCCAGTTATGCCTGCGGTCTCAAATCTGGTCAACAAATCAATACCCAAGGCTGCCGACTAACCATGGAGATCCAGCCTTAACATCAGATCGCAGTCGGCCTCATTCTGCCTGATACTCCTGCATGGGAGGCCTACCAACTCGAGTGACAGAGAGGCGCCAACTAAACGTCATGTTTGTTTCTACGAGCTGGAGAATCAGAGAGGCAGCAGCTTATAAGAACGACGGTTCCCTACTCGTACAAATCCTATCTAACCCTTCTTCACCCCATCAGCTTATGTGATAACCGAATATTTCACCATGGGCCTTGGAAAACCACGACTGGATAAATACGGCAAGATCCTCTCTCGCCTTTTTGAGTTCTTAGCACTCTTCTCCATTCTGAAAAGAAGCGATGGCCCTCCCATCGTCACTATCCAGGTACCTACCGACCTGCAGGGCGCCAGACGCAGATTTCTCAGAAACTTGAGCTTTATCTGCGACTACCGAAAGGGCGGAGACACTACGACTTCAATGGCGGTCGAACGCCAGGAAAAAGGTGTTGTATTCTGGATTGCAGCAAACTCGACACCAAATGATAGAGTCCTCACGTTTCTCTCGGAAGTCCTTGAAAAGCTAAGGAGGGGACCAAAGGCCGCCGAAGCAGATCGTAAAATATTGAGTGATGAATTGGCCAAAAAATGTGTCGATTTTGCTGCCTTGAGGTTGAAAAAGGAGTCCAAGTTACTGGCACGTAGCGCGAGTGAATGCATCAAGTACCTCAAGGCAAACACCGCAGCTGTACAGACAACAGGTGAGACTGACTTGGTCATTGCAAAGAGACAACTAGCTAACAGAAGCAAAGGAGTGAATGAGCTTTTAGACTGGCTACCACAATTCTCCTCCGCCAGCGAAGTCGATATCCTGACTATATGTCAGACGGCTTATAATGCTCGCCATAACCCCCAAATGGCGACATTGGAAGCTCTGAGGCAGGAGCTTAGTGTCGCTCCAGAGCGAGTCACAAAGGCGTTTCGCGGCGTCAGACATTTCATAGGCCGCCTATCTGAACGAACACGAGTACCTGCCGACCTTGTCAACGATTCCCTCATGCTGGAACCGCTTCTAAGGACTTATACGATCAAGAAAGTTGAAGCCCCCACGGCAGCAACTGTGCCGCAAGCAGATGGTCTCAGAAATTTGAATTCCATACTGAAGAGAATGCTTCCAGCCAACGACTCGCGTCTTGGGGATATGCAAAGTTACATGGAACGACTGGACGGATCGATAAAACTCGAGGCTGCGATCAAGGCCATGTACGACGAGGAACAGACGCAACCATGTGTACATGCAGAGATTCAGATTCTGGAAGAATTCCATCGTAACAAACGTCAATTCGTTGGCAACGACCGCTATATAGCCTGCAGCAAGCTGTCGTGCCTCTGCTGCAGGTTTTATTTCCGACACCACCCAGGAAGGTTTGTCGAGCCTGATTCTCACCAGAAGGCATATCTGAACTGGCGACCGATAGACCTACCCGATGGCTGGGAAGATGAACATTGGAAAGATCAGCGTCCTACTTTGGCATGGATCAGCAAGGATTTGAGCAGAGCTCTGGAAGATCAGATTATGACGCGCCAGCAGCCCTCTCCGTATCAGCCCGACTCTGTGACAAACATTACTACAGCTATGAGGTCTGTCGAGATTTCAGATGTTGATGAAGTACTTTCGAGTGAAGACGGGGAAATTGATGGTGAGTTTGCTAGTACTTCTTTTGTATACCATGCTGACCGTGAACACCTACAGATGCTGCTTCATTAGCACACCTCAATGAAGATGAGGCTGACCAGGAAGTTGATAAGAGTGATGATGAATCTGATGGAGGTGTTAGTTTGTAACGTAGAGTGTAATTAGGGAGTAAACGTGTTTGGACTTTAACTATACGCTTGACAAACCTTTCAATTCTCACAATTGAACATGAAGAATCACTTGTAGATATAAGGTGAAATTAAAAGAAACGCAGACAACTAATTGTTCCTACAGCTAATACTACCTGACCCTCTTCTTCCCACCGTGCTTCTCCTGCAAATGTCTCTGTAGATTGTAGTTGATAGTAAACCATTCACCACATTGAAAACACTGACAAGTCTTTCGCGGCCGGTGGGTTTTGAAGTGCCGCCGCATATCCTTCTGCCATGCACTCCTAAAGTCACATCCGGGCTTTGAACAACGAACGGGCTTGTGATGAGTTCTAAGATGATTACTTGTTTCCTTACTGTTAGCGACACGGCTATAATAGGGCGTTGAGGACTCACTTCCTCTTGCGGTTCTCGCCAAAGGTCTTTTGGCAATCCCCCCAATTGCAAAGAAATATTCCATTCTTTACACACTCGTTGTATTTCAAACGAGTAAGAGGATCTTCTTCGAACTTCTTTTTGCCATTTGTGTCTGAGCCCGAGCTGTTATCCGTAGTAATGTCGACAGGAGAGGAATCAAAATCTGAAGCAATAACATCAAAGGAGTGTAGTTGAGCTCCATCAGTCTCAAAAGTCACATATGAAGACGCGTCAGGATCAAGATCGCTCGTCTGACTATACACAGGAACGTCATTCTATAGAATGTATGGAATATCCTGTGAATCAGAAAGCGGTGCTTGTCCTTGTTGCATTTCGCATGGGACCGTCGAAAGATCTGAAAGCGGAAAATACAAAGGTACAAGGTCGAAATTATTATGATCGATAGTATCGAGTTGAGAATCCATTCCGATGATCAGAGCAGAGAAGTCAATATCGTTGATGGCTCGAGGCACAGAGCCTGTCAAGTCAAACGCATCTTCTTGGCACAATTGGTCCATGAAAGGACCAAAAGAAGCATCAGTATCTTGCGTCAAGGGCTCCATTGAAGGCCATTGATCCACAGTTGGACAGCATGTCACTGCGAGTGAGGGCTCAAAGTCTGCATAGGCTAGATACGAATAGATGCAACGTCAGTTAAGCCGCCCTGTGGAGTATCAAGTACAATGACTCAAGCTTGACACTTACCCTCGAGAGAGTAGTCCGGATCCACGAAACTCAATTCCGTGGACCCGTCCTGAATCTGGGGTAGGTTGTGGTCGTGGCTCATGGGTTTGGTTGTTGCGATTGCGAAGAGGGATGCTTTCGCAGAGAAGTTTGAGCATCGGATGAGGGTCCGAGGAGTGCATTCTTATATACCGTTATTGTCTCTTTTCTCCAAAAACAAAAGTGTATCACCCCTCACTCTCGGCATGGCGCAAATGCAATTCGAAATGACACTTTGAACAGGGCCTTATCACGGCCTCTTGGAGCGGCATATTCCAATCATGGGCCAAGCATGGCTCACAGAACCCCTCAATTGTATGTCAGAAATCATATCATGGTCACTTGGTTGGCAGTGTTTGTTGGTTGAAAGTGTAATAATACCCGCTAGGGAGGCCTACCTACTATTGCTGGCCAAGGTTCATTGGCCGGTCAAGAGGAGTTGGCTGCATAAAGGTCGGGGTAGCGGCAACTTTGCCTTGGATTGCATTGCGGGCTAAAAACAACATGTCAACTGAAGGTGTGCTTCGGTTATCTATTTTCAGAATTCCGCTGGCTGCTCATTGGAGATGGTGCCTGGTGAAGGTGATTGAAGTGGTTGGGCAGATTTGTGCCTGGATGCGGCTCACAGCCAACACTCATCAATCAATTGCCCGCAGATGATTGTGAGAATACTATGATAGTAGTGTCGGAGAATAACGGAGATGAAGTGCGAGTCAATTACTTTTTGGATTTATGCTATCCAAAGAGATACTATCTCTAGCCAGATTATAATACATGCAATACTCAAAGACGGGACGAAACTGCAGACTGGACTAAGATGTAAGTGCTTACACTCTAACAAACAATAGCAAGACTGTTTGAGTTGTCCATGCCTTACTGCTCCACGACAAACAAAGCCGTTAGGTCACGAGAAGCACTGCAAGCCCGTTCCTGAATTAGGTAGGTAGATTTTAGAGCAATAGCTTGAGAATAAACATATATTAGGTAAAACTGCTACTCATCATGAAAGACCTTACTAAACTGCGATAATGGTATTGTAGCCTCGGGAAATCATTACGTGATAGGCATCGAGATTCATCTATCAGCCTGATCATGTCGTACAAATCGTTCCAAGAACTCGTAATCTCATGACCTCAGATTTAGATGAATGCCCTGTGATCTCATTCCCAGTACATCAGTGGATCGCCGCGAGGTTGAGATGTGAACCACAATTATGATATAATCAACGAGCCTCAGGGGTGATCATCACGGGTGACACTTACACAGGGACCTCGGTGATATCATCCCCAAAGGATCTGAAACCGCCATTCCCGTAAAGCTCTGTTGAGAAAACGTCATGGGCGTTGATTTCCTTTCCATTCCCCTACGGCTGCAATGCCACGCGATAGAGGCTCAACGTATGATAAACGGAATATCCGTTGTAGGACCAAAATACCGTGATTTTGCGTAACAGATGATTCCGTTGAACAAAAGAATATCCTGTTCCTTGGCATCGGTCTCGCCCGTTCTTTTTGCTGCGGCACTTTGTGAGGTCCATATAATTGGGTTTTGTCGGCGAGAGAAAGGCCAATGGGTATTGCAGCATGTGACGAAAGAATGGCTTTGAGAGAGCTAATTATGGATATCTGATCTTCAATAGCTCGCTGGGATCCCCGGATTCAGCGGGTTCTTGTTTGTTTCGAAACGGGGGACGAGTGAGCATCGTAATCTCTTTGCGTCGGAATCATTGGGGATTTCTCGTGGTGATATTCATTTGTGTTTGTCGGTCTGTTTGAATTAGAGGAGTCTGTTCTATTTTCGTACAAAGTTACAAGAATAAGTCGTCTTTGACCTGAACTGATCTCTCGGCTCATGCTAACTCTTAGATCCCTCGTATCCCATCACTTTCATGGCCCCAAATCAGCCGTGAGAGGGACTCCCCGCACCGGCGATCCCTGTAGCGATTCGCTAAACTCGCCTGACGATCCACCGGCAACGGGTCTCCGATTGCTCTCGGCCCACCGAGGATCCGCAAAAAAGTATCCACGGCCAGCCACTTCTGCCGCCTCAGCTGCCCAGACTTTGAGCCTTGCAAATCATCGTTACATTGACCCAGCTGAGGGCAACGTCGAGGCGGGCATTTAAAGACTCTTGATAACCCCCCTTCGTTTCTTGGATCTCTTCTATCATCAGATTCAAAGACGAGATCACAACATAGACAAGACAAGACTCGCTTCGACTCTTGACCTCTTCTCTCTACCTTATCCTCCCTTCTTTCGACAGCCTCTTGCACTCTTTGACTTTCGCCTTGTATCTCCCTCCGAACTCAACAACAAAACCATGCTCACATCAACCTTCCTCCTCAGCCTCATCGGCCTTGCAGCGGCCTCACCGGTCCAGCCCCATTACAACGTCAACCCCCAATACCCATCACGGTCGACATCAAAGGGCTTCAAGCTCGTCGTCAACGTCACAGACCACTCAAGGGACTTTGATCCTCCCATCCACAACTTCGAGATCACCAGCATCCACACCGGAGCCGGCCTCGCTGTCGTCGGCGTCATCGAGAACGACGGCCGCATCTTTTACCAGAATGGCACAAAGGATCAGCGTCAAAACGGCGAGGCTACCGTTATCAGCGACGGTGGCACTCCTTTGACCCCCAATGGCATTGGTCTCAAGGCCGACAAGAAGAACAAGAACCTCTTCGGTGCTACACTCAACTTTGGCGCCGGTACACCCGGTGTTCAGTTGAACCAGCCCGAGGACCCCTACACCTACCTGCTCCCGGAGACCTTTGTCGCCTGTAGCAAGAGCTTGGAGTACTACCAGGGCAAGCACTTTATCGTCATTGAGCAAGCCCACCTCACCATCGACAAGAACGACAAGATTCAGCGCAACATTCCCAAGGGCTGTGCTCCCATTCGCCTGGTACCCCAGTGTGCCGAGCTGGAGCCTCTTCCCAAGGGATCGTACTCTAGCCACAAGTACGCTCTCGATTCCAAGTGCTACAAGGATGTTTCCAAGATTCAGTGGGAGAAGTACAGCCCTTAAATGGGAGTTTAATATAAGGGCGAGACGGATGTAATGATGATGCATGGATAATGACAGTAATAGCTAGTATAATTAGGACTCGGCGCTTATAGCCTTAATAATGTACAATACTTCTTGAACCACTTTGGCCTATTCTTATCCTCTCGTGATCTCAACTCATGTATCGTGATATCGTTGTATATGCCTCATTTGCAAAACATTCAGCGGTGAGGCTATTGGTGGGTGGCACAACCACACGCACAACAGAATCTAGACTCGCCAAGCTGCTGGATACTCCGAAGCTAGTTAAGGGAAAAGTAAAAGTCGTGAAACGATGACAGCCCCTCGCCATATTTGCTCCGGAAGCTGCGGGTGAAAATAGTCTCCATCAAACTCAATCATCAAGCCTTCCAGGCACACAGGACCAAAATTATTGAAGCTACTGCATCGTGCCTTGACGGCTGTTACCGTCAAGGTAAGGAGGAAGAGAACTCTAAGTATAACTTTATTCATAGTGGGACAGAGCTGGGCTTGAGTCATTCTCATCACGTTACTCTTACACCTGAGGGCTGTGGTTCGACTATCCTGAGTCAACATGAAGAGACGACAGAGATGGAATGTGCATACAAGGGGCAAGTTCTTATGGTGGACATCAACAAGGGTCAAAATAACAGTCATTTCGCTCAAAGTCTGGGTCTTGGGTCGAAAGGCACCTAGCCAATGTCAAGTCCTTGATTGGAGGGTTTGCGCAACTACAGAGCTCGACGATAACGACGGCGTTCAAATGCAAGAAACTCTCTCAAAATATTATCAGATGCGCGTACCTCCTCGATACGGTCGAGAACTGTTGAACATTATTGACGCCACGGAATGTCACTCGATCAACTTTGCTCCGAGGTTTGTAGCATCCAACAAGGGCACGAATGGTGAGCTGAATCTTGCAATCTGGGAGCTTGCGCATGTGTAGTTAACGAAATCCCATAAGTCGACTGACGACGAATTTTCAAAAACCTGTAGGGTTGAAGAGGTCGCAGGGCCGTAGTCTCGAGTTATCATGCCCTTGGTCAGGGGTCGCGACGCTTCATGAGGTATTGACATGAAGAGTTCTATGATGGCTTGTGGGTGCTAACAGACTTTGTGAACCCTTCCAAGAATAGGGGGAAAGTCTGACAACTGCTCAAGGCCGCTAATCCCCTTGCACGCATTGCTCGAGGTGGCGGTTGTGACCGTAACATAAATATTAGCTCGTGTATGATGCTCTATTCTAATACCCTCCTCTTTCTAAATCCAGAACCTGCTTATAGGTGTCGCAATCTAAAGCTCATAATCCCAAACAGATCAAAACGCCTCATCCGTCGTGATATCTCTAGTGCCACTCCCCATCGATCTTCTCCCAGTTGTCCAAGAAACCCTTGAAGAACTTGACACCCAGACCGGGGTCAAGCGAACCAGTCGTAGCACGGATCGAGTGCATACTCAGCTGGGGAAGACCAACGTCCGCAGCCCTAACACCCATCATGCTCGACAAGGCGGGCCCAATGGTGCCGCCGCTACGAGAGTCGTTTCGGATTTGGAATCTCTGCGTACGACAGCCGGATAGCTCTCCAACACGTTCCATGATGGCAGCAGAGACGCTGTCCGTAGTCATATGGGTGTTTGAATCATAACTTATAACCACACCAACATTGAGCTCCGGAACATGCTCCGGAAGATATTTCTCAAGGAAACCCGGGTTACCAGCATGAGTTACATCACTGCTGCAGAAAAAGGAGGCTCCCCATGTTTGTCCTTGTAGTCCAGGTCCGTATGAGTCGGGGTTGAGAGCTTCGACAGTGCGCTCGACGACAAGGGGGAGGAAGTTACCCCTGGCACCTTGACGAGTGAGTGAACCCACCTCTTCGTCGTCAAAGAGGGCGACGAGCTTGATTCCACCCTCTTCGTTGTTCTCACTGGTTGCAAGAAGAGCAGTTAGGGCAGCCCATGAGCAAAGCTTATCGTCAACACGACCAGCAAAGATGAACTCCTTATCCATACCACCGGTCTGGGCGGGCTGAGAGTCGTAGAGTTCCAGCTCCCAGTTGATGATGGAGCTGTAGGACTGAACCTTGAGTTCTTTGGCAATGAGTTCAACCAGTCGAGGGGGTTGGGTGTTGACAAAGGAGCCGACAGGACCTAGGATTTTCGTAGAAGCATGCTGAGAACTCTCCAGACCGATGATAGGAACAGCTTGAGTCTCAGCATTCTGCTGCCCAGTCATGCCAACACCAAAATGGGGTGCAAGGGTGGGAATCCTTGCGATTGGCCAGTCCAGTTTAACAAGCCTGGTGGTATTCTTGCCAGTCTCCTCATCCCTCACAATGACACGACCGCCGATGCTCAAGTCTCGGTCCCACCAAGTTGAGTTAAGAGCTCCAGCGTAGGGAGCGACACCCAGCTGAACATATCCAGCTCTGATGGGCTTTGTGCTCACAGGCTTGAGCTTGGCAGTAAGGGCATCGATGTGACCACCGATCATAGCGACACCGTTACCAGGCTGGTACGCTTTACCGACCTTGAAGGCAATCAGAGAGCTACCATTTCGGGTAACCCAGTACTTTCCACCAGGTTGGATCTTGCCAGCCCAGTTGTCGCGTGGAGAGAGCTTGTTTTGGTTAGCATCATGGCCATCATGATTAGACGATTTTATCTACTCACCTCCTCAAAGCCAACCTCTCTAAGCTTGTTCTTGAAATAGTCGACAGTGTGGAAGATTGTGGGATTTTCTGTGAGAAAGTCGGTGAAAGGCTTGGTGAAACCTTCGGGCTCGAGCCTATCGATCTGGCACAGACGGCAAGCCTGGTCTGCCTCAAGATGCCAGTTGACTTGACCGACTTCGTCAGGCGCAAGCTTGGAAATACAAGATGCGCATACGCGATTGTCTCTTGTGTCGCGTCCCTTCATATCTGCGAGGACAAAGTTCACGGATCGTTGTTTGGTCTCGGTGCCCTTTTCGGCCGAGGTCGCAGTGTTGTTGAGTGTAGCTGACGACGACAGCGCTTGCTGGCGCAGTGAGAGCGATGAAGCACGGGCGCTTAGCATTGCAGAAGTGACCTGAACCATTTTGAAAAATGAAGCTATGCGCAAGCCAAAAGACGAGATGAGAAGAGTTGTTAAAGGTTGGAGGGAGAAGTTGTTGAAGAGAAGAAAGAGAAGGTGTTGGAGCTATGCTAGAGCTCGAGCTTGGAGGCAGGAACGGCAGTCACCTGGCCAGCGACACGCGATAAGATAAGCTAAGGTCTGCGCCTGACCTGCTTGTGTCACCGATAACCAAGGTAGCATTACGAGCTGTCTCTTGAAGCGAGATGGAAGTTCATGAAGCGCCTGTGCATATATTATACATTTGAAAAACGTTACTTTATATTAAATCTACCAGAACTCTATCAATTGCTTCCTTTTTCCAAAGAACGGTGGCTTCAGAGTTAAAATAGGTAGTGTCAAGGTTCTCTATACACGCCACGATTCGATAAGTGGGTCCTCGGGTTCCTTGCATACGAGTTGCACGGCCAATCGGTAGGTCTACGGCGGTCTACGGTCGGAATGCCTACACTTGACGGTGGGTAGGTAGAGGTGGTTAAGCCCTTCATGCCACTACCTATATCACGACCCGAGAACGGTAAAGAACTGAAGAAGCACAAGTAATAAAATCAACTCCATAAACTCCTATTGAGAGCCTTGTCCTAGTATCCCTTTCTAGATGCTATGATGACATGCTTATACTCAAGTATAGAGTTCCTTTCAAAGAGCTTGACGCAGCATATACCGCGTCACTACAATCCATTACATTCCAAATTTCCATATCAAAACTCGGCAGAAAAGATCACATATTACCAGCAAGAGAAGTGCTTGAGCCCGAACCGTAGTTGTGTCACTGCCCCGTGTTATCTGTCTTCACCCAATGGCATTAACATGGCTCCAAGAAGAACTTGGGGGCAGAGTTAACTCGCTAGGGAATCATCCAAGACGAGGAGGACTCTCTAGCTGTGACAAGATATCAGATAATAAGGTGTCAGATAAGCTCAAACGTCAGAACGGGTTCGACTAGATGAACGTGTTTGTCCTAGTCTCCAAGACTTGCGTCAAGTACCCTATAGATAGGTAGGCATTTGGACAGTATCTATGTTAGGTCGTTACAAAATTGTACGGTCACGAGTGCAAAAGAGCAAAGTTTTAATCAACAAATTCATTTTCTGTGCTTGAATACATATGAATCCCATCTCAACCTCGTGTCTTCAACCTGCAGCTATCATCTGTGGTGTCGAGTTGAATGTGATTATTGCTACAGGTTGAGTGTTAGTCACTTCACTTCCTGGATAAACACTTCAACCTACCGAAATGGGTATGAGAACGCATGGCACAATGGAGCAGAGCCAACAAACTTTGATATACGACGAAGAATTTCCATTCAAAGATTCGTCGACGATGGCGATATCGAGTGCAAAATAGAAAGGCTGTGAAACTTGCAGCCGACAAACATAAGTAACCCGACAGAGCATATCGAATCGAGGATGAGCCCCGAATTGACATGATGCCGAGTACATATATAAAATATCGACGATGGTTGCGCAGCTTGACCCCCTCCCACCCAGCTCAAGTCTAATCGAAATCCTCGTCAATCGCTTTACATTTTCATCAGGACATCATGAAGCATGTTTTAGCTCTCAATACCCAAGTCGACCACGTCACCGTGGTAGGTAGAGGAGAGTGTGAGTTCCATGACACCACCCGACCCATCTTCAGGGTCGACAAAGTTGGGCACCTGAATCCCGGGGACGTTGCTGCCAATTACCGCCCACTTCACAAGTCGGCGGCGGGCAGCCTCGATGATTCTTTGTTTGTTGAAGCTAGTCACCAGCCTTCGCTCATGTGAGTCGTAAGTCAGCATGGCTTCAACGCGAGCCTTGGCCTCTGTCCAGCCAGGCTTCAAGGCGACGTAGTCGTAATTGATTCGCTTCCCCTCTTTGTCATTCCAAAGCCATTCGATGGATTCGGTCTCACGCTTGAGGGAGATTCCTAGGTAAACCGGTTGACCGGCCATGCGAGCTGCGGTGATGGCACCGCCGGGGGTTCTGGGAGGGTGGTTCACAGAGAGCCTGCCAACCTCAACGCTGGTTTCGTGAAGAGTTCTCTTGCCCATAGTCGGGGCAGCATCCTCGGTGTAGCTCGTGTTCCAGGAGTCGAATATTGCATGGTAGAAAGCTTTAAGGATCTTGGAGTTGAGGTTGCGTTCATTACCTTGCTTTGCAAGGACGAATGCAAACTCGGAAGCAAGTACGAACAATGCCGACTTGTCCTCTTGGGTGAGTTCTTTATGGCTTCGTATGATGGTGTTTGGTACACGAAGTGGAACGACGTGCCTGTCATTAACGACATCCGATAACTTCACCAGCGGCCTTGCCGGTTGGCGGGGGGATCAGGAGCAGACATAGCATCCTTTGACAGATTAGCAAATGAGAAATCCTACAACCGATACTGATATACTCACGCTTCGAGATATTGGTTGTGGTAGATCGTGTGATGTGACGATGTTTCTGATGGAAAATGGTGTCATCTGAGGATCAACTTGTCTGAAGGAAGATGAAAAGGTCAGAGGGAAAACAATATAGGGTCAGAATTTCTTTGCTAGGGAAACGCCCTTTCTAATAATTTCTATGAAATTCCACTGTGGGCTTTAGTCTATCGTGACGCGTTGTAGCTATTGTGATATGTTGGCACTGCTATCACCTGGCATTGACTGACAATCAATGACTTGTCAGTGATCAATTCGCCCTTAGCCGAATTAGGCCTATTGATCTTTTCGTTTTTATTTTTACCCCTCATTTGAATTGAGCTTGTTGGAGCGCAGTGGTAAGAATGCAAACGGAGTTGCTCAATGGTAAACAGGTGTGAAAAGGGGCTTTCAACATCTTAATGTTTTGGATCCAGGTTTTGCCTCTCCCCTTTGTTTGAAGCGCTTAACCTCCTCTTTCGGTATTGAAATCCCTTATTATTCCCTTTCTCCTCTTTCCCTTCTACATCTTTCTTCTACATCCCCTTCGTTCATGTCGTCCTGGATCGTTCTCATCTACCTGCCTACTTTTCTTCAAGGTCCTCTTTCGCTCTCGGTCCTGTGCTTCTCCTCATCCCCTCCATACAAGATCTTAGCTTTGCATTTGCTTCTCCTCGCCGTCCCCATCTTCCAAGAAACAGTAAGTCTTCTCACTACCTCATCGGTTATTACACTTTCTAATCCAAGAAGAACAGGCAAAACCTCGACAGCGACGTCGATACTCCGAAGTTTGACATCTCCACATCATCAGTAAGTCCTCTTTCTGTCTCATCTTCTCTTCCATATATTAACGGCATGCAGGATGAAAGTATCACCTCGAGCGAGGCTCTGACTTCAGTGCCCTCCAGCTCCCTCACGGCTGATCCCAACGTTGCTGCAACCCAAAAGATGGGCATACTCCCTCAATCTCCTTCAAATTGCACTCTGAAGTAGAAAGACGCCATGAACAATTTGGCGTTTGCTTTGTCTATCCATATCGCACGTCAGCCCAGCACAACAGAGCTCACCTGCGATATGCGCGAAAAATTCCTTACCCACGTCCTTGTGTTCCGGTCCGCGACAGTCGACTCTCGTATCATCATGCCTAAGCCTGCTCCTAGGACTGCTGATGATGTCTCTGTCTACGGGAGTGTCATTCATAAAGGACCGAAGAAGTCATCCAGAGGTACGAAGAGACATGCTGATGGCACCCCTGTCAGACCGGCATCGCAAAAGCGAGCCGGCGTTCGGAAGGTTGGATGTCAAGCCCGCATGGCTCCAACGATCAATTCTCTCATGTTTGTGCTCAAGTTTGATTAGCGTGACGCTTGCGGCTCAACTCTTGGAGAAGAACGCATTGATGCAGGCTCGCCTGAGCAACGTCACGCCGCCGAGATCGCGTGTCTGAAGAACATGGAAAGTTTTGAACGAACCCGGGCCGAGCGCTTCAATACTGAATATCTTACTGCGCTCTGTCGACGACGCTTCATGAAGTGGCGCAACCCTCATCGAACTTCTGTCATCGGCATGGATCCCACTATCTGTACATCGACCCCGAGGACCAGCCAACCGACCTGATTAAGTATCAGTCGGTGCCTGACAGACTTCGAGCTGGGATCGCCCGAATTCAGGGTTACCTCGATGCCTTTGGGGAGTGAAGCACACAGTTGACGTTGATCCAGCGAGCGCCAGAGGAATGGTGGCCTTTGCTGACTGATTAACCTTCCCCTCCGTGACTGCCGACATGGACATATAGGATCTGCTTGGGGGTGGTGTCTTCATTTGGGTAGGCTTGAGAATCACATGGGTGGTCTGACTCCGTGGTCGTGCATCCTGGTGTTGGCTGACAGCATCGGACTCATTATGTGCTTGCTGGACAATCACCTCGTTCCCACCACTATGGATACTATGAGTTTACCTGGGTGGAGTTTCTCTTATCGACGGATTTGATTTGGAAGGAAATGGGTTGTTTACAGTTCGGGATCTGGGAAAGGATAAGGGTCTTTTGCTTTGTTTTGGTCATGGGTCATCTTTACTTCAGAAATTGGGGGCTGGGAAACGGAGGGCTGGGTTTATATTTGGGTTGCTATAGATTTCTTTGAAATATTGGATCGGTAAACGGGTCACATCACCATTTGGGAGTCTGGAATATCCCGAGATTGCTTCTTATGATGAAATCTGGGATGGGCTTCGCGACAGGTACATTGACACAAGGATCAC
The DNA here is from genome assembly GCA_021655865.1 of Fusarium guadeloupense. NCBI lineage: Eukaryota > Fungi > Ascomycota > Sordariomycetes > Hypocreales > Nectriaceae > Fusarium > Fusarium guadeloupense. Next base: position 104,643 of record JAJJWM010000188.1, read on the forward strand.
GTCGGGCCTGGGTGGCCTTTCTCCCATCTGACCAGCTTCTCAATGAGTTCCTTCTCCATTTCGACTAGGCTTACGCTATATTGAAGAGCCTTAAGTAAAAGCAAGGGAAAAGAAGTTAAGGCCAACTACGTCCTCTTGTGTTAAGTGCTTGGACTAAACTGATATAATATCTTTAAAGCTTTTTCTTAAACATATGATAAGTCTGGTACAATCTCTTCTAATGAGATAGTTAAATTTTGTAGAATATGCCTATAAAATAGGGGTAAGCTTTGCTTAGAGCCCCTTATCTTAAATGCATTATATGTTAAATGTTATTTAGAGTGAAGTTTCGAGGATACCTATAACGATGATACATCAGTATTGGCTTCGAGACATGTAAGAAAGCATGAACTCACTGCTGGCATGGAGATATCTGCATCGCCTGTGAGGGCAGCACGTATCGTGTTAACATATAGCTAACAAACTTAGGATGAGCCTAGGGATGATAAGCAAGGCCAGCAAGACACGTGCTGATATCACAGGGATGACGGCGAGAACTTCTAGCCCAATCGCAGAGCTCGGGCATCTCGTCGTAGTTAAAGGCGCGGGCGGTGACGGCTTTGTCATACTTGACGATAGCGTGGTCGATGGCCTTAGCCTGGCTGCCTTCAGTGTACTCGCCATGTTTGGAGTTGAGTAGCGATCTCTTCTTGTCTCTCCACAGCCAACTGAGCTGATCAACGTCAAGCTCGAGAGTGAGGTTGAGGTAGATAGGCTGACCTCTCTTACGCTCCTCGGGGATAACATAGGCAGGACCGGCGTTCGGAGGAGGAGGGTGATCCTTGGCGAGGGTGCCCAGGGGCTAGATGAACCTTGGTTGCACCGGGATGCAGAGGTGAGGGTTGGGAGTGGGTGCTGCTATCCTTTATATATATCCTCTAAGTTAGAGTAGTCCAAGGGAAGACTTTAGATTAGTTTTTTATACCTTATATAAATGTCTTGTGGTATATTAGACCAGCTTAGGTAAAGATCTCAGACGAAAAGTTTTGCTATCATGCTTTATCGCTCAATTTTATCCGCCTCCATACCAGAGAAGATCAGTAAACAGGACGGGTCATTCGGGTTAATGCATCTTAGGCATGAGGGTTACGAATGAAGCAAAAGTGAATTGCTGTCCTTATAAAGACCCGTTCTCTTCTCTGACTCCAAACCTTCTCTTTCCTCCTCTTGTTTCACCATTAAGACAAACAGCGATACTCCAAGGCTCCCTTGACCCTCACAATCTTCTCCATCACAACATATCTATCCTTATTGCTTGCTAACATCTACCAACATGAACGGACTTGCCACTACAAAGCATACACAAGAGTGCATCGACGAGTTGGAGCGGATGCTTCAGAACACACGGTCCGAGACACACGACGTATTTGTTTCTACTGTTGTGGCTTGTAAGTTGAACCACCCAACACCGATACCGTACCGCTGACAGTTATAGACTTTAGCACAAAATGTATTAGATGCGTTGCCTCAGATTTTTGAAAGAAATGTCGTCAGGATGCTGAAGACCGCCTTTGTCCACCCCTCAATCCCAATGAGCTCATGACCTGCCGGCTTGCGACAATGGGAGAGATGCACATTGCACACAATGCCTACAACTATGAAGGATAATAAACATTGTATTTCGCAATTCCAACGCTTGCCAAGATCTTGATTTATGTAAAATAGAATATGTACAGCGTATGTAAAAGGGTATCTGCGTTTCGCCAGTCAATCTCTCTAAGTTCCCATATGTGTTTCGCTATGTACCATCTTCCAACATGCCTTTACTTTACCGATATCTAGAACTAGACCCTTGTGCTAATTGTTCAGCCTCATTCACTTCAAGCAAACTGACAGCCTCATCCGCATCGTCTTCATCCTCGTCGTCAGTCTGCCCCAGCTCAGTGGATTGTTCTTCTTGGGTGTCTTCAAGCGGGCGACGCTTCTTCTCAAAGTCCTGTCTATGCGCTTCGGCAAGCATACGCGAGAGGGTGCGTTTCGGCGGAGGCGGGCCTGTTCTGCGTCGAGACAAGCCCTCTTCTGCCTGTCGTCCGGCGGAAACACCCGAGGATTCTGCGGTACCCGCTCGAGAAAGTCCCCCAAGGGCGCCCACGCCAGTAGTGCCGTCTGGTTGCTGCGTTGCGACGGTGGCGATGGAGCCGTCGGTGCTGGCGCGGGTCATGAGGGGCTCGATGCGGTAGGGGAGAGGGACGTCGCGGGATGCCTTGTACTGAGCGACGTTTCCGCAGTGTTCGTTCTCGACACGGAAGAGGGTCCACATGCCACGGCGGGTTACTTCCAAGAAGCCGACCATGAAGGAGATGATGGTGGAGTGCTGGGTGTTGTGGGTGAAGATGGTGTAGAAGATCCAGGCGAATCGCAGGATGGGGTCGACGATCATTATGAAGTAGTAGAGCCATCGACGCTTAAGGGCGAGGATGTCTCGAAGTAACCAGTGACGAGATCCACTCTGGATGAGAGAGAAATCCATAAAGAGATCCCAGAATGCTAGTCATTGTTAGGAGGGTCTTGGAAGGATGAGTTGGATGACTTACAGCAGTAGATACTATTAACGGTTGAAAAGGTAATAAAGAGAGCGAGATTGGTCGTAGAACCGTCTATACGATACAGAGAGAGCATTACGGCAGCGAGGATAGTCGCAGTATACTTGCCGCCGTTGACCAAGTGCGGAAAAACATTACGTGTATCTTTATAACGGCGAAGACATTGTAAGAAACGCCAAATGGGCGGTAGAGCGGTCATGAAACCGAGGAGTCGGGAGTGGCTGGAGTTGCACTGCTCCGGATCATCCCAGTAGTTGGCGTATAAACAAAAGAAGAGTTCAATATTCTGTTATTGTTAGTTATGATGTGTGGAGTCTGGCGTTCTCTGGACTTACTGCTGTCGAATATGTAAGTGAGCAATAAATATCTCCAAGAAAGAAATCGCGAAACTCGACTGGATAAAGACCAGCCAAGAGCAAACGCCACTGTATCAAGTTAGCAGTTTTTCATAAGAGTTGAGTAGAAAACTTACATGAGAATAGGCAAACCAACGCCTACTTCTATGCAACAGGGTTGGGCCAGGAAAGAATAAAATAACAATAGTAAGAAAGATAAGTATAACGGGGTAATAGATGTACATATCTGGGTCGCCATATCTACTAAAGTTGAGCCACATAAAGAGGCCCAGGACAAGAAAGAAGAAACTGGGAAACTGAGCAAGCTCTCTCCAATCTAGATGATGTCGCTGATCGAATTCGAAGATAAAGGGGTAGTTGACCTTGTTTTGGTTCCAGAGTAGACAATCAATACAGAAAAGTGCAAACAGATATAGCATGAGGAAATATCCTCCATAGATCTGCATCAGATAACTCGTCCGGACACGCATTTCGTCATCCTCGTGGTACAACAACTGCGCTCCGTAGATGAGACCCTGGATAGCAAAGACTGCGCCGGTGCCGATAAGCAAGCCGTTCTGGAACATACCAATCGACTGGTCCTCGGGCTTCTTGTTCAAGCTGCGAAGCTTGCCAGCGGCCAGCTTGTGGTTGCCGCGCTCAAAGTAGCGAGCATACAGGTCCTCGACTGTTCGAATGTGACCTTCGAGAACATCGCTATTAACGAACCATGCCTGATTGACCTTTTCGTTGAGATAGCGGTACGGTGGTCGGGCGTTGACGGCCTTGTCGTATTTCTTGTTGAGCTTTCGGAATGCAGTGCGGTTGAGCATCGCATATGATTTTAGCAACTCTAGCCCACGGTAGAACTCTTGCAGGGCGAGTTTCAGCTTGCGCTTCGCTGTACGATACGAGACTTCGTGATCCGTTGGGCGGCGGATATAGTCCCTCTCTCCGTCACCCTGCATGGTGCCATTGGCGTTTGGAGTGCCGGTCATCTTCTGCAATGCCTTAGAGTTGGGCCCAACGGGAAATATCTTGGCCTTGATGGGGTCCATGAGCCCGTTCAATTTGCCATTGCCGTTTTCGTTGGCGCCTTTCTTGAGGTGGTTTTCCTCGCGTACACGCTCATCGGCCATCTCCTGGATTCGACGGTTGCGCATCTCGTGCAGCTGTATTCGTAAGATATCCAACCTCTGGCCAGCTTGTTCTTCCTTGGTTTTGTAGAAAGTCTCAACCTTTTCCAGCTCCGCATCGAGGAAGTCGTAAAATTCTCGCTCCCTCTCTCTGACCAGGTCGAGATTTTGCATGTTGACATCAAACTTTCGGTCGCTTCTGGTCGATTGGTGCGTGAACAGCCGTCGGAGATGCGAAGGTGAGTCATTGTGACCTGTCTCGGCAGGCCTTTTCGATAAGTCGGTCACTACAGGCGCTGTAGCACTTGGTATAACGCTTGCTGACGATGTTCGGCGAGGGTCGAGTCGTTGGAAGCTTCGTCTCATGAGATCAGAAGGGCCGGCTTTTGGCGTCCCATGCTGGTCATTCTCGTGGTCATTGACATTCATTGCAGGTGCAGGTAATTGAAAGTCGTGATGTTTACTCTGACTGGCCAACGGCGATGGCTCTGGAGGCGTCGCAATGAAACTTCCATAGTGACGGTTATCCCCCGAGTCGGTGAGGGAGTCGTTCTCGTCGCCTTGGGGTTTCGGGATCGATCTCGGCGGCGCAGCTGCTGATGATATAGGGGCTATCGTCATGGAGTCTTGGGCATTAACGCGAGCAGAGTTGTCCCTGGTAAAGGCTTGTCGCGGTGTCGGGGGCAACGTGTTGGCGCGAAGGGGCCCAATGCCTCGAGGAGTGCCATTTGCGCGAGCGAGAGCTCTTCCAACGGCCTTGATGTGTTTCTTGCCAGCCTTGTAATTGAGGTACTTGATACGCCATTCTGCAGGGCAAAAGTTAGTTCTAAGTTTAAATCCACAACTGGTGTCAGTGTTATGGGTATGTTTTAGCTTACCAGGCACGGCATCTCGCTCAAGCTCCTTGGCGAACTTCATGGCGGCGGCTTCTTACAGCCTCCACTGGCAAAGGAGATGCTAGAATTGCAGCATCTACAGCAGAAACTGCAATGAGGGTCCCAATGAGCTGTAGCTAGGAGTTCAGTCTGGGGTTGTAGAGAAAAAAAGGTCGCGTCAACGAGCCCCTCCCTGAATATCACGAATGGGATGTGATTTTCAGCCACTAAGGAGAGACGAATAGATGAACTGTATTTGACGTCAGTGCTCAGCGCATGCAATAAGATAAATCCACTAAACTAGCCAAGACGGGATCTGTTCCGTACCGTGGACTAGATGAGATGACATGGGTTTATATCAATATTGGCGTTGATTACCCTGGAGATCGATCATATTCTAAAATCTGTTGCTTCTTTCTTGAATAGATGCCAAAGGTAAAAATGCAGGCCAACAGCGAGACTTATATCAAGGATAGACTTTCCTATTTCTAGGTAATCCGGATTCCGGAGCCGAGACGAGTTGATATCTCACTCCTCTCAAATAGGGAGTTTGGGGCGCTGCAATTGAATAAGCTTTCGCTCGCATATTGGAAGTCATCGGAGTGGCCCCCAAGGAAAAGGAAGGAGAAAAGAAGAAAAACGCCAAGAGATATGGAGAGGCAGCTTTATCCAAGATATGCCTTGGGGGATGGCGAAGCCGTCAACACCAGCGTTTGTGCGAGGTAACTTGTACGCCCAGGTCGTTGGAGTTCAAGTTGGCTCAAGTTCCTATAGCGATGAATTATTTCGCGACGAAACGCAGACTCTCCTTGGCTGACTACTAACATTATATCTCAAGATATATACTAAATGTGCTGTTAGTTTTATATCTCAAGGTTAGTTCATTAGCTGTTCGGGCATTCAGATTCAAGTTAGGCAATGTGAGATGCCTCACCATTTCCCGACCCCAAGGCTGCAACAGCTATGTATATGTAACTCCTACCATTAACTGTAATCAACTCTCCAGCAAAAATTTCCCTTTTAAGACTTGTGAATGATAAACAAGAACTATTATGTACCCGCCGAGCCTCATCTATCAATAGCAGCATGACCAGACCATAGTTTTCGCTTACATGTATGTGCTTATGGCATGGCTAGTTTCACAGTCGCAAAAGTTCATACGCAACGTGGCGAAAGCAGCAGATTATAATTCAACATGAACTTTTACGTCAGCTTAGTAGCTGGGTAGCCATGTGATTTTGATAACAAGGAGAGAAGTATGACTCTATACTTGTCGTTATTGACACAGAGGTCGAGCGAGTTGAGGCGCGTTACCCTTGGTCCAGTCAAAACGCAAGACAATACTTACTGAGAACAGCCCTTCATCGATCGAGATCTGAGGGGTTTATTTGCTATTGGTGCAAAGTTAGTAATGTTTGATTTGCTTCTAGACTTACACAAGGAATCTTGGTGTATACACTACTGTATCTCAGATATCCATATGCAAGCACCTATGTGGACCGCCAGGAACCGGTTCAACGCTTGTTTAAAGCTTAGAAACCCACTAACTTTGGTTTGTCCGATCTAGATCTGTCAAGTACGAATTAATGACTTCATTATTACTATGTATGTTTGTCTCGTCTGAGACAGGTTCCTAAAGACGGCTAGACTAGGGGCGCCAAAGGTTCATTGTCATGACAAAGAGACGAAATTGAGATTCTCCAGATGCCTTAGAGAGCAGAGGATCCAGCTAATTCGTTACGAAAACGAAACTACATCATGATCATACGATGTGGATAATATCCAAGTCGGTCGGTAAAGCTTTCGGTTTAGAAGCGACGCACGCAGCATTTGCCGACATGCAAATCATATCACCGCAAAGTAAACAAACTTTAGCATCATGACAGCCATGTCATCACGGATAAACGCGGTGATACTGACGAATGAGAAGCCGGGACAAGCTAGAGACAGGTTGCCTACCGAGAGAAACAAAACAGTTCACCCCGCAACCGTTTACCCGCACGTTGAATCTCTCGGTGTGATTGTGAGGGGGCCTTGCATTTACTAGACAACAAAGAAACAGCTTGTCAACGAATTGAAGGCTCTAGATCTTTACCGACTTCTGTTGCCGCAGAAGCGCGGAGATGGATATGTACTAGATGCACGTACCAAGGCTTAACTTGAAGCTATGTACCTATATGCATATATTGATGACATGAGCTACTCCAGCTCCAGCTCTGCGGAACTGCATCCCCGGTACTTTGGGTCAAGTCGTGTGACAGTGTGTCACTGCAGCTCAAGGACTGGATATGGAATCCTGAGATCTGATTGATCCCAGGGACGACCATTCAGCAAACAACACACGGCTAAACGGCATTGGACTGAAGCTTGCTTGAGCTGAAGCCTCAATTACTTGTTCCTGGCTCTTACGGTTAAGCATATCTCAAGTAGTAGTGTTACTCAAATGCATGATTTGTTGGTTTCAAAATGTTTGATTTCCAAGTTCAAACCGGTTAATCGTCTTGGTGGCGTCTCAACGTTACGACTTTAAAACTTGGTTCATGTGGATAATGATGATAATGCCAACTTCGCGATGCTACATACGTTTCCAAAAACCCAAAGGATACAGGGTTGTGACTTATAAGAAGTCTGATATCGCTGCCAACTTGGCATACCCGGTCAATATATGCCGGTGTAAGTCTTACCTCCACCACCGCAAGCGGCACAAGTTCCCCAAAGGACTGAGACAGACCGAGAGGTACGTGATGTTATCATAGATGACAAGTGTGACAGATTCGCCAGATTACTCCGGTCTTGTAGAGTTATTCAGCCGTATCGAGTAATTGAATGACACTTCAATATACGCAGTGGCTTAAAGTTACCGTAACTGATTTGCGACAGGGATTGTGGCTCGCTACAACGGCCCGCAAACCAGACGGTTACAAGTTTCATGACTAGGAATTAACATTGGATTGTGAGATCGAGATCGAGGGTCGCGAAAAGGGTTTTCTTTCCCTTTTGTTCCTAGTGTTTCTAATATCTTATCCTTGACGGATGCATCGGCGACCGGGTTGTGCCAAGATGCTAGAAGAGTCTGTGGGACCCTTGGCATATGTGAAAGCAAGGAAGCTATCGCGGATGTTCAGGCACGGCACACTTACAAGAGCAAAAGCCAGGGCACTGTTTAGGCTACCATTTGTTTGCCATATCGCGCGTGAGGTAAGAGTATCAAAGAATTGAGTTTTACAGCGAAACAAGAACCAATGAGGTAATTGTTAGCCGTCCACCCATCTGCCATTCCAGTAGCAATAAGCTCCAAGACGCGAGCTTAGCTTGAGGCTTTTCAAGTTTCATTGGAGCGGCGCGGCCAGATTTCGACCGCTCCAGACTTTCGGCTACCAACTGGCAGTCTGAAGAAACAGCAAAGGACCGGGACGAGTGGTCTTCCTCTTTCTACCACGGAGATGCCCTTGCGCCAGATGGCCTACAGGCCAGTGATTGCACTGCAGGACGGTGAGAGTATCTACATACGTGTAAGTGCAGCGGTGGACATTAATGACAAATAACATGTAAAGCTTGACAGCCTTGTCGCCAAGGACTCGAAAACTGAAAGAAATGGAAACATGCAGCCGGGACCGATGTGGATTACAAGAGACCGAGAGGGTTGTTGGAGACATTCAAAGCCATTGATTCGTCTCTTGTAAGAGCATTCGGCCAAGGCGACACTGTCAAGTTTTGTTTTCGACTTTGTTGGCAGTGGTTTCTTTTTGACAACCCACACGGCCATGACCGGATCCCACGTGGAGACTACGCGCTTACATGGAAGCAAAGCGGCGGCGGATGTTGACAAAAACTCAATCGTTTTTTGTGGCTTCGGAGGCTGATTTAGATTTGATCAATGACAAGTTGAGCTGCATGGACAAGAGACCAGCCATACAAAGGTAGAATGCAGGACGGGCTGAGGGTGCCAACGCCGGTCTGTCTGAGGGAATTATGTGACATGCAATTGTGCAAGTGAATTAATAAAACCGCATTCTATAGATTTCTTTTTTTCTCTTCATCCAAGGCCCTGGTTTTCGCCAAAACCAAAACGTGGGAATGATTATCCGATCTATTTCCCGATATATCGACCGGTGGCTGCATGGAAAAGTGATTATCAGGGCATGGGTTTTTTACAGTACCTGTTTGACTGGTCTGGGCTGGCGAAAAGCAGGACAAAAATGACCTGATGAATAGGACGCCAAGATGAAGCCATTGACTGACAGACGTCCATCCAGGATGGAGCTGCAACTGCAACTGCAACTGCAGCAACAAGGCTAACTGCCCCGCTGCTCATCCTTGGAGGTGCAGTTCCGTTCCCCAGTCCCCGGAGTCGGACGGAGCTGAGGTGCAGAAGAGTGGGCTAGCGAAATCGTGACTGATGGAAGAGATAAGTGTCCAGCAGCAGAGGGCATGTCCGATTGGAGAGTTTAGAGAAAGCTTGAGTTTGATAGGGCTGGCCGAGACAACAGAAGAAGAGGGGGAAGATGATAACATGATGAGTTGGTTGAGAAAAGATGAGAGTTTATTGCAAGAAATGGAATAGTTGACTTAGAGGCAAACATCAGTTCATGGTTGCAAGAGGAGGGGCTTTTGCTTTTGCTTTTCCTTTCAATACCCGGACCAGGGTCAAACGCTTACATGAACTTGACGCATGGTCTGAGTAAGGCCAAGCCTTGTCAAAAGTTGGGTGACATTTGCTTCCTGCACGAGTGCTGTACAAAATCATATCAGTCGTGAAAATTCAATCACATCAGAGCATAATACTAGCCTTCAATTGTTAAGTAAAAGCCACTCATCTTTGAAAACTATCATCTTCAGAGACGATTCGTCCAGATTGCCTTTTGATTTGCATATACTTCCCGCCAAGCCAACTCATACTTTGATCAGAGGCGGGATCTTGCTGTACATTCGATATATGTACCAGCAGCGGCTGGCCGTCTGCATTTGCATGGCACAGCTTCAAGGTTGCACTTGATCTGAGAAGAAAAAAGTTACTTCCAGGGCCTACGGGTGCAGAGATTGGCTATCGCCCTTTTTTCAAGACCCTTTTTCTCAGTCTAGGAACTTTCCGCATACATGGTAGAGGCATTCGCTTCTGCAATCAATTGGGTCACATGGGAATTCGGTTGAAATCCATGCTTTTCGGGGTCCATCCAACAGCTGGCTTTTGCTCTACACCTACGGCAATACACCAAGCACATCAAAACGTGCGGTACCTGGACAATGTCTCGGAGAATGTGACTGATATAATTTCTCAATGGTATGCTTTCATTAGCCTCCCTTGATCTGGAGTAACAATGGCAGTGTGAATGGGCTCGATATTGAATGAATCATCATACCGATACTGCCCTTTGATCGGGCGGCGTGACTATTTCTCAAGAAACACTTCGAATTCCCTCGTGCTGCCCTTGTGTGTGCATTCTTTGGGTCACTTGTGTTACCAATACATAAGCTTCTTTGTGATATCGAATTCCTACAGGTGAAGTGGGCTCGCGCGGGTTATTTGGGTTTATCCTTGAGGAGAATCTTGCTGTAGCCTTTGCGGGAACCAGTAAGATAGGCTTCATACCAACCCATTAAGGAAGACGACTTACAAGGTTGAGTTCTCTACATGCAGACTGAGTTCTAAGCTTCTGTACTGGTTGTCTACTGTAAACCCCCACTCACAAAGGATCTGGGTCTAAGAGTGCACCAATGCGCTTGGGAAAGAAGAAAAAGGGCAGTTGTTGGCTCTGGCTGGCTCAGAGGTGTCACCTCACCCTGACTGTTCGTCTCGTCAGCCCGCCGCAAACCTCTCTCCCCGGTGGAATCCATGTTATTTGACGCATGGTCAGCGCGCTATAGATTTCATTGCAGGGAGGACAAGGCAAAGTAGCCAGGGGTGTGTGATGTGTGATGTGTGTGATAGAGTGAAGTCGGTCGGCCATTGACTCTGTTCGGCGAGGATTGCGAGCTCTTAAACCAAGAGCCGGATATGCGACAAGGCGATGAGCCGCCCTCCTTTGTGTAGAGAGACAATTCAATATCGGTTGCGGATGGCATTTACAAACAGGCACTGTACCCATTCGGCTTCTGTCGCTTATCTGCGAATGCAATGCTAAAATAAAATACAAAGGGCGGGCAAAAGAACAAAAGACAGAAACGCCTCCGAACAACAGCGGCTATGGCCCTACGGGGACGCAGGCTAGAATAGCCCGGTTTACCCACTTGGCCTTGGATGACATCAACAGTCGATTGCGAAGTCTGATTGGATTGCGCGAGGCTCTTCTTCGGTGCCTTCAGCTGGCCCACGTTGGGGGACGCCAGCGCCAACACTGAACTTGTTCTAGTACGAGGTTGAAACTGGAGAGTGTGGGAGGTGTTGTAAGAGGTTGATGATGGGCGGATAAGGACCAGCATTCTAATAATTTGCCAACAAATTGTCGCAAAAGATCAAGGCAAAGGCAAAGGCAAAGGGCATGAGCGAGAATGTTGGAAATCAACGGCTCAAGATGATGGAAGCATTGCTAAGGAGACGTCTGATGCATGGATGTAACAAGCCCATTGACGGAAACCTCAGTTGAGATAACGCCCCATGTTGCACATTCCCGTCGCCGTCTCATCTTCCTACAATCCATCCGCCTTACTCAGGCATTGTCACGAACCATGCTCACGAGGAATTGTTTTCAACCACGAGCAGCGCAGCAGCAAACACAAGAACCCCCAATCTTCCCAAACCAGAAGCAATTGAACCTTTTCATCAGAGCCAAGCCGCTGGTCTCGGAGGCCAAGACTGACGATCTACAGTCGACATCATAGAGGTACTTGTGTCAATGTACTGGTAAACTTGCAGCACCTATCAAGTGCCAACCATGAGGTGAGAGCGAGAGTCAGAGTGTGAGAGCGCTGAAGCCAGCCTGGGCCCGGCTAGAAAGTGCCCGGGCTGCTAGCACTAGCGGTGATCCACCTGCACCTGCAGGCCACCACCCACTAACCCACTTGACCTACCCTCCGCTCCCCTCCATGCAACGTTGAACTGCTTGGCTGCTGCTTCTGCTCGCTGAAAGGCCCATGGAGAAATCCTTCTTTTAGCTTGTTGGCGCCTCTCTGCCCACCACCATCCATTTTTGCCCGCTCTCCTCTTCTCTACAATAACAATAAACATCTCGTAGTCCAACTTGACCCACGACTACATACTTCTCTCACATATTTTCCAAATCTGAGCAGAACTAGAGCTTCCAAACTCATTCACTGCTTCCGTCGCCCTCCCGTTTCTCTCATTTGGATCCAAATCGCCCCGCTCTTCTGGCGCGCTACTCAGCTCAGTCTCACTTTTTTCGGCTCCCTCTCGCTTCTCCGACCCTCATACTATAATCCGCCCAGCCGCGCCCGACGGGGCAAACTCTCTCCCTACTCTCGGACAGACGCCACGACCCGCGAGCCGCTAGAGCAATAAGTACTCGACGTCCCCCCTCGACGTTGCCCTTGGTCATGTTGGAACCCCAGGTCATGAGAGGGCCAATCGACCAGACTGTTGGCTACGGACACTCGAGATCACGAACTACTTCATCAGCCGCCTTTCCTATGCAGTTTCAGACTTCCCATCTTGCCCAACCGGGCCCCAATCTCCAGCAGAACCGCCGCTCGCCCTCTGTGAATACCTTTAGCACTGCCTCGAGCATCCCTCCTCCTGCCGCCTACCGCTCATCTTCACAAAGTGAGCTTCGTCGCTCTACATCAAGCCGCTCAGGCGGGAGCCCCCAGCCCTCTAGCTATGTCGCTCTTCTCCGAAAACAAAAGGGTACCGTCTGGTGTGATCGCTCGCAGTATGAGGACCCACGACTACTCGCCCAACAACGTGCTGCAAAGATGCGTGCAACCCTAGAAGTGGTCGGTGGATCTCGCAGCGGTCCCTATGGCTCCGGCAGCGCCGGAGGTCGAACCAGCACTGGCCTCAGCACCACGAATAAGGTAGCCGCCAAAATCCCAAAGATCCGACATCATGGAAAGACACCCGTTGTTGGCTACGCTCCTGGCGAAAACCACGTCGGTGTCGGTGGTGTGCCAATGCGGCTGAGCGCTACCGAAGTTGAGGCTGAGAGTAGCGAGGATGAGAATGCTGGTGGGGCTCGCCCGCATCACCGTAGAACAGGGAGCAGTGGGCGAAGCAGCACAACCAGCAGCCGCCGAAACCTCGCCTACCGATCATCAGGTGGCATGGGAAGCCAGCATAGCCGAAGGTGGAGTCCTGGCGACACTCCTGAGCGCACTGGCAGCCTGGTGGAAGCAACACCTGAAGACATTGTCGACGACGCAGCCAGCGGCAAGGCTCGCAGCATGGCGAGTGGTAGCAGTGGGGAGCGCGCTGACAACGTGGGCGAGCTGAGCAATGCTCCCAAACTTGCTTCCAACTCACTCATGCATTCAGCGCTTACTCGAGAAAAGAGCGTCAAATCAGCTGACGAATTGAGGAGACGTGGAAGTGTTGATGAGCGAACGTCGACCCTTACCTCTGGGCGCCTCTTCATCGCCAACCCCGACTAAAGATGATCTTTTCCACGCGATACAAACTCCACCACTGGCTATGAATCACTATATTATGACACGATGAGCCGCATGGAGGTCTTTTTTCATTCGTTCCCACACCACACATCGAATCGAGAGGTGGCTTGCATTGGTCGGCGTTCCAGCATTGATTTTTTTGCCGTTTGATTTCAAAACTCTACCTATCGTTAAGGGATCTACAAAACCCTACGAATTTCCTTTTCCAATCTCTCGCTATTATAATTCCTACACCTCTTGGATGGACGACGTGTGTGCATCTGGAGCGGGGTCTCCACTGTCGTTGACGGACTTAATGTTTGAAAGATACCTCTGCGTCTGTAGCCAGGATTCAAGACAAAAGTATGCTTAATGAGATACCACCCCTTGTTCTATTCTAAGGCTAGAACAAGGGGCTTCAAAGACAAAATTGTGTTGCAAGCCCTGTGAAGTTGAGTTTTCTGTGGATCCAAAGATCGTCGTTTCGCCCTCGTGTTGCCCGTCAATGAAGCGAATTGCCTTGCATTTCAGTGCCTGAGTGACGTTACCGCCTGCTTGTCTTTGATGTTTCACGCTGTCAGGTCAGGCAACGACTGCGCCAATCGTTTGTCTTCGGCTCTTGTTACCAGATCGGCCCCCACGACGTCACTGGGGATCTCCATGTTTGGCCGTCATGGCAATTTGGGAAATTAGCCATGGAAGATCGTCGGAATGCCAAGCGCCATCATGGGACCGGGTCTGTTGACTTGGGATTTTGAGGCGTTAGGTAAGGCTGTCACGGGGGAGACTTTTGCTCAGCCACAAAACCCTTGAATGAATGTCAACCGACGCTTAGCCGGGCCTTCCTTGGCTCCTACCGCGATAAGTACCCCTTTACCCGTAAAGAGCGACAACACGCGTAAATTGCCCTTCCAACCGCTTTAGCTGTGGCGCCAAATTAACGCGTCGGTCGCGTCTTTCCATTAACTTTGGTCCCTCCTTGGGGTCCTTGCTTCCCTTTTCACTTTACTGCTTCATGCCACTTGCGGATCTCGTGCACGCACCGAGGAAGCATTTCATTTCTTCTTTCAACACCAGCCGCAGGCTTCTAATCACGAGAGGTTCTCTCAGATGAGATGATCATTTGTGTCTTTGTTTCCGATCAACTACATCACCGCCGTATTTCATGATTCTCTTCCTTTTCACGATACCTAGCGAGCACCTGCCTCACGACCAATACTGATCGTCACCCTTTGCATACCGTTCATCACCACAAGATCTTCGCTTTGAGCGAATCATAACTGAGTTGGCAAACTCTACACAATACAAGATGCCCCTCTTTGAACTTTCACTAAACATCCAGGAATCTGAGGCTACGAGCCGGAAGAGATCTCACGATGAATATGCCAGCGATGGCGTAAGAATGGAGGTATCTGAAGAGGCCAAACTGCCACCTTCAGCTTCCAATGAGCCGAATGGGGAGCGCAGTGAGTATCTACACTTATCTTAATGTCAAAATACTAACTCTTCATAGCATCGCCTTCCACTATTCTAGCTTGCGATGCACCTGCTTCACCAGCATCATCAGTTCTCAGCGATCCTGGCAGTGTCACGCCGCCCCGCAAATCTCCTTCTCCCCAGACACCAGCCAAGAAGGAACCAACACAGACCTTCGCGCCCTCTGCAACCAAACCGACGACAACCACTTTACCAGTGAAGCGAAAGAAGTTGACTCCCGCGGAAAAGGCGGAAAAGGACAAGGAAGCTGCCAGAATCAAGGAAGAAAAGGAAAAGGAAGCTGCTCGACTCCGAGAAGAACGCGAAGAGAAGGCTGCTATACGCGCAGTCGAGAAAGCCAAGGCTGAGGCAGAGAAAGCCGCCAAAGCCAAGGAACGTGATGAAAAGCGACGCCAGAAGGAGGAAGAGAAAAAACGCAAAGACGAAGAAAAGAAGCGAAAGGAGGAGGAAGAGGAGAAAAAGGCCCGCCAGCAACGAACACTCGGCTCCTTCTTCAAGGTTCCCAACACCCCTAAGAAAGCCGTTGACAAGACCCAGTCCAAAGATGGCATGCCAGGGAAAGCGAGTCCTGTCAAGGCTGTTAACCAGACTTCGAAGTCTGAGTATGAGAAATTGTTCAAACCATTCTTCCTTAAGGAACACACACGAGTTGCCCACGTTGGACCCAAGATGGATATGGAAACACGCGAGGTTAAGTCGAAGATACTGGACGAATGTGTCAATGGTCAGCGTGCCGACGAGCTCAATGCTTCCCGTTTCGACCCTGTTCACCTTTTTGCTTTGCCCGGCAAGCCACCGCAGCGAGGCAAGCTTCATCACCCTGTTAGGCACATCATGGAGCAAGTTTTCAGGGATACAGAGAAGGCGGAAAATGCGGTCCCCGATCATGCTGATAAGATCATGCGGGAAACACGCCAGAAGCTTTCCAAGGTGCCCATGAAAGTGATAGCATTCTCACAAGATGTGCGACCACCTTACTACGGAACAATGACTTTTAAGCCATTCGTTCTCGGAAAGCTCAACATGAGCCAATTGGCTCGCAAGCCCACAGGAAGACGACTACCTCTCGACTACGACTATGATTCGGAAGCTGAATGGCAGGAAGAAGAGGGCGAAGATCTTGACGTCGATGATGACGAAGAGGAGTTGGACGATGAAGATGACATGGAAGGATTTCTTGACGACTCGGAAGATGCTGGTCTATCTCGACGGGTCTTTGCAAACACATTGGAACCAGAAAGTACCGGGATCTGCTTTGAGGATGGAAATCGTGCAGCGAATCAAGTTGTCTACGAACACAAGATGGAGTTTATGCATGGTAAGCGTAGATCGTATCCGATTGATACAGAACATATGCTAACTGAAACTAGATGGACTCCAGCAAGCTTGGGGCATCGATCCATTCTCAACGCAGTACTGGGAACCCGAAATCAAGACCAAGACAACCAAAACTACACAGACAACAGACAGCGGCGCCAAGATGCCTCCCCCTCCGATGCCTTCTAATGCATTCGCAGCATTGACAGGCGGCAGCGGCGGTGGTAGTGGTGATGCGCCGAAACTCGTCAAGTCGGAGCTACTAGATGACGTGAAGAGAGCCATTTTGAACAACAAAGCTTTATCCAAGGTTGGAATCATTGACTTCCTATATCACCAATTCCGAGACAGTGTATCTCGAATCGAAGTGAAGAATACGGTCGAGTGGGTGGCAGAGAAGACGGGCAAAGGACGCTCCAAAGAGTGGGCGCTGAAGAGCGGCCATGAAATAACATCATGAGGAGGTTAGAAGAATCAGAAGGGCATGACAATTTTTTGACTGAATATTAGCGTCGGAGTGTATGGTCTGCATGGGATTGCTTCATGGAATCGAATTCATTGGTAACGGAAAAGGGGGGTTCATGGACAAATTTTGGAAGCATCCAGGGGCGATGACAAGGTATCTGACATTGCATGCGGTAGACATGGAGTAGATACCCTCGTGCTATTCAAGGTGGTGAAGAAATGGTAAATCTATTAAAGAGATGCAAAGTGAAGCTATTCTAGTGAAGTGATGATACTTTTTTGGTGTTTGAAATTGATTGATCAGTGACATTCAAAGAGCTCTCCATGACGGAGATTGCGGGGCCTAAGTTGCAGACGCGCGCCCCTGAAGATTTAGGCCACGAACAGAAGTGGGCGTGTTTCTGGAACACGGCTTTCCTGTCCACTCCAAAACCAAACAATTCGACACTTTGCTTTACGTGCAAATAAATCCGACACCTCTATACATTAAACAGTCAAGCCACGAGTGCTGTAACTCGTTCCTATACCGAATTGACTCGTGGCGCTCCATCGCTTAAACTATCTTTCTACCTAGGCGATTACGCAGCTCTTGCGTTTCGGGCTTGCTCTAAGCTCTTGATCCGTCTAAACACATTCCCCAACCGCGCGCAATGATAAACCGACCACAATAGCATCGATCGACCTCGTTAATTCACTCGATATTTCTTCCTGTCATCGGCAGCGCGACATGTGCGCTCGCCCAGCATGGAGGATCCCTGGGGTTCTCCTTGGACGAACGACTCGCCCCCGAAGATAGACCTTCCCGCGCCGCCTCCAAATGCGCACTTCACTGCGGATCACTCGGGTAGCTCGCAGCGTGTCTCGCCTGCCCATACGCCATGGAACGAAGACGATGATGCTTGGGGCGGTTGGACTGAGGCGGGCAAGGATAGCAGTCCGCGATGGGGGAGAAGTCCTGGCTTGCGGCCCGTAGGGGGCAGTCCTGCTGGTTCAAGGCTACCATCACCGACGCCAGACCCTTGGGGTCGAATGACGACGTTAGAAACAGCACGAGTGCGGAAAGAGGATAACGGGGACTCGGGAATAAGTCCTGGTGAAGGACTGCGGCCGATTTTAGGACGGGTCGCGACGAGGACACCATCTATTAGTGGATTAAGAGAGAATGCGGCGGATATTTGGCAGCAACCAGATCCGGCACTTTCGATTAGGAGCGTCAGCCCGTTACCGAGCGACGATGGCCGGCCGGATTCACCGGATGGAATGCCCAGGCTGGCTCTTCAACGTAAAACTAGACCGGGGGCTTTGCGACGCCAACCCAGCAAAGTGTCTGAGTTGGTGGATATGTACGATGATATGGCTAAGAGAAGCCATAGTGTTTCACCTATTGATCCGTCGATGCAGAAGATTTCAGACAATGGGTCGCCTTTGCAGGATGCTACGCCTGAACTGAAGGACGAAGAACGCGAAGAACGCGAAGAACCTAAGGATGAACCGCAAGTGCAATTTGATCCTGAACAAGAGCTGAAGTCGGAATCGAAAACAGAGCCAGAAACGAGTGTGGTTGTCGAAGTTGCGTCTGTTATTACCGAAGAACCGCCCAAGCAAGAGAAGAAAGTGAAAGAAATTGAGACGGAGGAGTTATCTGAGGAAGAAGCTCATGAGCAATCAGACTCATGGTCGGATTTTGAATCACCTACTCAGGCTGAGACAACTCAAGGTGAGACAAGTCAGGAACCAGAACCAGAAGATGCCAAGGAACAAGTCCCGACGACTGAGACCACGGCAAAAGAAGAATCTTCCGAAGAGCCAGCGCTGGTGCGGCCGAAACTGCCATCAGTACCCTTTTCTGTTGATATGACAAAGCTCGATAATCTTTTCCCCTCGGCCGAAACCTCTTTCCCAGCTCCGGAGCCAGTTCCCGATGTCATCATTGATGATACCTTCGCCTCCATCTCTGAACGCAAGGCTTGGTATCTTATGTCAAGGCCTGGCTCAATCCGAAAGCACAACTTGGGAGATGATGAGAACTATGTGCGTATCGGGTGGGCCAACTCTCATGTGCGCGAACAGTCCATTAGAATCGTGCGACGATGGATGGAGGAAGACTCGATTACAGGACGTGTCGTGCTTGGCCGAAGAGGCGGAGCTGCGGGTGCAAAGATCTTCAACTGGGACTCGTCAGCGCCGTCTACGGAAATCTCAATATCTGAACTCCTGGCGCGAAACAATCACTCGAGACAGACTTCGACAAACTCCAAAGGAACGATGGCGTCACCTACAGCAGCGGCATTTGGGTGGAGCAGTAGCCCGATGCCTTCACCAACTGTACCGCCCCCGGCGCCTCGAACTTCGAATCTTAGTGAACCTACTACGGAGACGGAGACGGAATCAAGTCCTGCTGAGGACACCAAGACATCACCCGTGGCAACGACGAAGCCGTCCATTGCACCTCCTCCAAAGCCTACTATCACTGCCGAACCCCCGTCTCCCATCAAGCCTACACCGCTGAAACCTACGAACCGGCCTGTTTCCTTAACCCAGCCTATACCATTTCCACCGTCTCCTACAATCTCCGAGCCTCGATCTCCTCTCAACTCTCCTTCATTTCTGACGACAAACCGGCCAGTATCAATTTCGCAAGCGCCAAAATCCCCTTTGGCACAGCCACCGACAAACGCAGGATGGGGTGACGATGAAGACGACGACGACGATTGGGGAGAGATGGTTTCGTCGCCTGCAGCTGATGCAAACGGCGAGTTTCCATCTATGGATGCGATGATGGATTCCAAGTCAGGCGACAACCAGGGACAGGCTGGCAAACCGTTGATTGCCGCTCAATCTCCCATGACTGAGTCTTTTACGAGCGCACCCAAGCTTGGAACAACAAGCAATGGCCGTCCTTCTATGGATACTTTGGCTGTACCATCACAAGATGTTGCGTCGAATAATGGATCATCTACACTCGACTGGAATATGCTGTCAGCGCCAGGTCTAGCCTCGAACCACGCTAGGTCTAACACTATCGAATTAGGTGCTTCGCATGTAAAGAGCCTGATGCCTGATCACTCTCAGTCAACAACGGTCGACTTGGGGGCACCTCACTCACCCCTCAACGGCTCTGCATCTGCAAACTCTGTGTCAAACGAGGCAAAGTCACCCGTTGAACACGCGAACAAACCTACGTGGGACTCTTGGGGCCTAGGCTTGCTCGACGATGCCAACAGGCCAGTTAGACCAAGAGATGACAGTATGTTTGCAAGCCATGAGTTGCAAGCTACTTCGAAACCAGTCGATTCATTGAAAGACTTGGCTTCACCTAAAAAACCACGACCAATGTCACTACCTGTTCCTCCACGACAAAAGACAGTCATAGAGCCCCCCAGAGATGACGAGGTCGTCGCAAATATTCTCCGAGATCTACCGGATCTCTCATATATGTTACGATAACGCGGAGCAGGCATAACGAGGAGTAAGAGATGGGATTATGCATGAGTGGATAGCAAATAGTTGAATAACAAATGTGTTTAGTGCGGGAGAAGGGTTGGAAGCAAATAACCTGTTTTGGCTACGTATATGTATATTAATCATGGAATAGGCGTTTGTTTAGGTGTTTCTTTGAGGAGGGGATTGGATAGCATTGTCATTACATTACATTACATATTGAAAACACATACAACATTGCGTACCTGCATCTGGTGTCTGTTTTGCTCTTGTGTGTCAGACAAAGTTAGTAAAATCAACAGGTTGAGTGAATTGGCAAAGGTGAAGTTGGTTGTGGTGATCTGCTCATGCAAACTTGAGAAGAAAGAGTATAAAGATACCTTAATGTTCCCCCTTCTCACCTTTCCATCCATCATCCAACTTACTTACTATATTATATATGTCTAATATTATACGCGTAAATAGCCGCATCAGATCTCGTCTCACCTTGCTGGCGCATACCGTCCACAAGCCTATGATGTCTCCAGCAAGTAGCATCTTGAAGTATCTTACCCGGTATCAGTTAGACGGCTACACGGCGTTATATTGAATTCGTCCAGCATCAACATGGAGCCCGAGGGCCTATAAAGTATATATGATGCGAAGTCATCGCTGTTGGGCATTGCTCAGACGCCCTTGTTGAGGTCAAAGGCTGTCAAGACCAGCATGTTGGTACGTCTCTTGCAAAACAACCATGTCAAGGCAACCGGTCTCGATGTCTCCTATATATACAAGCCTACGTCATCCACAAAAATGTGATGGTCTCGTCTTGGTTGATAAAAACTTGCTTTTATCCCCTGTAATACCCTGCCCCAAGCGAGGTAATAAAGCTATGTCTTGGGCCTTGGCTCGGGGGTCTGCGTAAAAGCCAGAGATATAAACGATTAAGTAACCCTGGTTGTAACATCTATATAGTCGATAATTCCACGTCTGACAACAATTCACACTTCTCTTCGCGATGCTGCCCTTGAGATGACGGTCCATTCTCATACTCGAAATCTGTGCTTCCGGGACTCGCAAAGAAGATCGGTTCTTATATATATATATAACCACACCATCAAGCGTGTGTTCTGCTTGAGACTGTACCCCGAAGATGTGCTTGTCGGCTTGATGAAAGCCAAGGTAAATGACTTTATCCGCCTTCGACAGAATCACAGATTCTGTCAGTTTATGTGAAAAAGAGTCCATGTTAAGGGCGGCACTAGCGTCAACTCGGCTCTCTTTCACGCTTACGTTCACGCCTTGAGTTTCAATTTTGGAGAATGGGTTTACGAACCCACAATCTATATAAACCCCCTCTACCGTCCTCGACCAGACGTAGACCATATTCGATGGCCCGATGGTAATGTCACTACGAACCGCCAACCTACCACCGCTAATTTGGCTGCAGTAATCCACCGTTCGTTCTGATACCGACGGAATCTATCGGCCCAGGGTATAGGGGTTCACCTAGAAGATGATTAGTACAGTGTACGGGAAGCATTTCACCGATTTCCGAAGACATAGGAAAGTCACAATTCAGACGAATATATCTGCTTTTGCAATAAAGACTCTTTTACATCAACCCTTCAACTGGTAAGCCTGGGTTGTCATAAAGGACCTCAAAAGTATTGACTTCGACTACCACGAGTCCAAGGTCCAAGATCTTGGCCACACTATGTCTGTTGTAGCGAAGACCATTGTACTACCTATACAAGGAAATCGACCAAGTATCCTGGACAGATAGCATGTCTTGGCTCACGATCGCATACACACATATCTCGGACATTCTCAAGGAGAAAAATCCAGGCACCACCTGGCAGCAAGTCCTGGAAGATGATCCGGAGGACATTCAAGCACTCTTCATGTCTATCTTCAAAGAAGCAATCATATTGGCAAAGAAACAACTCGATGATGAAATTAAGGTACTAAAAGAGGAGACTTGACATTGCAGTCTCCTCTCCCTTGGGGCTCCTTTTGGGGCTGAAGCGACCATATCTGAGCTGAGTTCCATCATTTCTGTGTTTAGGGTACATCGTATTATTATATATCGACATGTGGCAATGTCACAACGACAGTCGACAAATTGAACGAAACTATTCTCAACGAGAGCGAGCATTCGTTTTTATAAGCCTGGGGAAATGGAGAAACAAGAAGAAGCCGGTAGCAAAGAACAAGTTGAATTTTAGCGAGGAATGAAAAAAGATCTTGGATCTGGACTTTATACAGTGGCGTATCATTCAGAATCGGAAAGAGGGCATTTGTTATAAACCCTAGGGAGGTCGTCTTTGTATGCTGACGCATTGAAAGGACAATGCAAGGTAACAAGTACCCTCATGAAGACTGTAAACAAGATCATCACGACCATACTCACTTATCAAATTAAAAGAACAACATAAAAAATACTTTCAGTCCAAAGATGCCATTGGCGTTTGATTACCTAAAGTTTCTTTACATATCGTTCCAGTTGTATACTAAGATGACTGTGTCGGGGCATCTGTACCATACATGGACTCATCTGTTATCGTCTATACCTTAAGATTGAGACTATATCATTATTTCAATCGAGGGAGCAATATATCTGGAAACAGATTTGATTTCTTTTTTTCCTCTCCTAATCTTTGCCGCATGCTGCAACTGACTCGATATACATTCTTTTCTTCCAACCATTGGCATTACATAACAATAACCTTAGACTTCTCTCCATTGATTAAAATCAATGCAAATGAAGATAATACTGTATGAACAGTTTCGAGGAGAATGTTTGACCATCTTAGGCAATATATTGATGTTGTTATGAATGGATACTGTGTAGATTAGCGCATTTGCCCATACAAATTGAAGTCAACTCACTCAAGTAGAAGACGTGGTAAAGCAAACGTCTGATTGATAATGATTTTGTGTTCTCTTGTATTTTGTATTTTGCATGTTGTTGTTTTCTTCTTTGTATTCTTCAGACACGAGACGAGGATGTTCTGGGACGTCTGTCTTGTTCCTCACTCCAAGTCTCGATCTCAGCAGACAAGGAAGACTCTTGGAAGTCCTAGAGCCGCAGAAGATCTTCACTTCTCCCAGAGCCCTAACCGACACAGCCATAGCATTGCTTGATGCCGTCGTTTCTGAAACTCGCAGGCTTCGCAGACATACGTCCGACTGTTCTCAGCGACGTGGGGCTTAAGGGCCAGAGTGACTCCCTCGTTGCAGGCACCTCGTCCATACGTGCCGCAGTCGTCGCAGTCTGGAAGGTATCTCGCCGTCTCCTAGAGGCGGAATTTTACTTCACAGTGAGCGCACGTCCTGTAGAAGACCAGGGTCTGGCACATGTTGACTGGTTCGTTTCTATAAAATAGGCGGTAATCAAGGCGAACTGGGGTATAAGTAAAGTTAAGTTGCCTTGGGAGTTTTATAGCGATTATTGAATAAAGAATTAAATTTTTAATAAGCGTTTGGAAAAGAAAAAAGTGTGAACATAAGACAAAGAAGGGTATTTATAATATTGAATAAAGGGATGGAAATCTGACATTCACTAACGACAAACCGCTTGACGCGCGGCGATTAAAAAGCTGGTTTGTAGTAAAATACACAGAATCAGCACCAGGTACAACCTCTGCATCACTATAGAGGCTGCTTGTTAATATTTTGACTCACGGCTCAACTCATGATTAGAGTATATGTTCAAAAGGCAACCTATGATACTATACTCTAGCGCTGTGCGATGATGATACAACAAAGGAATATATAGTCACATGGCCTTTTCATAATCTGCTACCTCAATACCACCCATATCCGTTAGGCGCATTAACCATTAGTGGTTGTCTTGTTGCTCTTCCCCTTTTGCTTGTTCGCTCCCATCATCTTCTCCAGAAGCTCCAGACTCTGCAAGTACATTTGGGAATGACACGCTCGACACGTATAATTCTTGTTAGTGTCTCTCAGAGACTCGTCAGGGCATGTTGTAGAGGTGATGGTGCACTTTTCACCCTCTGTGTGAGGCTTCTTGCACGCGTTGAAGTCGTGATACTCGACACTTTCAACCTTATGGCAGTGCTCGCACTTGCGATTCCAGATCGTGATTTCGGGCATAATGGTGATGTGTGATAGAGTGTTGGGAAGATGTCTTTGGTGCTTTGTTTGGTTTGGTAAGTATGACTGTAGGTCTTGGTTAGCTAGCACAGGAGTTGAGATGGGGGCCGAGTAGACAGGAAGGGCCAAAGACTCATATATAGTCGTCGTAATGATAGTGACCGATAAGTTTCTCATGGTTATCTCTAATCAACCTTTGAATACAACGAGCATCTTTGCTTTGTCTCTTATTGAACAGTCACCTTGTTCATTTAGCCTATTGTTTGGCTTACTGGTCATTGATTTGCAGCAGAATGAACAGAGAACAGGTATTTAACTGATAGAATGATCCTTTGTGTTCGCCCGAAAGGCAAAAGCCTACTTATCATTGAAGCCAGATAACTAGCTGAAGTGGATAGCGATATACAAACTTGTCACAAGAATACACATCCCCATGGCTTTATCGAGGAACAAGTCAACATGCGAGCAAATTAAATAACGTCTATTTCTGTATAATACCTAGGTATCGTTTCTCCCGGCCGAGTGCTTTTTGTGAATGCATCATTGTTTTCAACAATCTGATATTGATAAACGACTCCCTTTTCAACAACCGCAGATCACAATCAAAAGAGCAGATCTATCAAGCCTTCACTGGTACTAGTATATAACCATCTTCTCCTCGATTTTCGCCTCTCATTCAATGAGGTAACCCCGAATCGAACCGCGGCGGAGCAGCCCTTCCTCCATGCAGCCGAACCCTTCGACCTACATGTAATGTGATCCTCCTCGTTCTCAGACGAGCGCTACGCCTTGGAGGTTGAGGACGACAGTCGCTGCAATAGCGATGTATATCCCATCCCTGGGAGCTGATGCGTCGGTATATCCAAACAACCCCTCGGCTGCATGTTCCGTAGGTAGCGTTAGGTGCACTCTCTGCCTCATCGCACATTGGAGAATAAGCTCTGGCAGCTTCGTGGTGGACCTCACAGGTTGGACATTGCGCCCAGAAGATGAATCCCCGGCACATGGTGTATAGGAGCAATGATGTAGGTACTGAGGAATATGCCTAGGATGGCGGGCGAAGGAAATTTGCTAGGCTGGTAGTTTATACTGGTGATACGAAATAGAGAAGTACATATTGAAAAGCTTGATCAAAATGGTTATATACTTGAGCCTTTCCCTATTATTGATCTGATTCAGGTGTTGTATCCTCAGCGATGAAGATGCCACTACAGCAGAGATTCATTTCACTGCCAAACATCTCACAACACGTTCGATCATTAGAGACGACTGGACTAAGTTAATCACTGGTCTTGTTGATAATTAAATGTACTAATGATTCTTGAGGTTTCCAAAAACTGACCAATAATCAGAACGTTTGCTGGGATAACTTATTCAGGGGTCCATACATGTATACACACTGTCACGGACCGAGGACCCATACATCTGAGTGTCACAGCCATTGAAAGGCGGTACTTTTTCACTACCTACCCTTAAGTGATAATGCCTTTTAGTCATAGCGTCTCGGTTTGGTTTCCCTTGTTCGAGCGATACAGCCTCGTAAAAGCCCCAGCTTCATCCTCTAACAACTCCAAAAGTGGACCAAACTCTACCAGAGACCGCCTATCCAACACGGCAACCTTGTCAAATCCAATAGCGTATCGATGCGATGAGCGATCATGATTATAGTACAGTCTGCAAACTCCGTGCTAATGACCTCTTGCATTCTTGCGTCAGCCTGTGTATCAACGCTGCGAAGGTTGTCAGCGAAAGGGTAACGCAAAAATACACTGATGAAATTGCTTACCTGCTTGTTGGCTCATCATGAATAAATACCGAACTTCTCTTAAGAAGTGCTCTAGCAAGACAAAAGAGTTGTCGCTGATCATGAGGTAGGAAATTCTTGTCCGTCTTTTCGTCCAAGGGCCCTTTATCGTGGCCGGTCTTGGCTTGTATAACAGACCAAATTCCTACTCGCTTCAGAGCATTTCTGATATCAGCATCCGATGAGTTATTGAACGGATTTAGGTTGAATCTGATGATGTCGCTGAAGATGAATGGATCTGGTGTTGAACAGCTCAGTCGTCGTTGACGGACCAAGGATCTCGGTATAACAGGGATATCTTCACCGTCAAGCGTGATTCGACCGTTGACAATCTTGGCCATTCGAAGTAAAACCAGTACAAAAGAACTCCGCATACAACAAGGATATGAGACCGTGAGTTGACTTTGAGCACTTCTTCCAAGGAGTGGGTGACCTCTGCCATTTGCTGGCCGACTTACGACGACTTACAAAAGTCCCTCGGCCAGCCCTATTCGGAAGGTGACTGATAATCAGCTCTCCTAGTATTAGCCATATTTGTGGTTTAGAATGGTGACATGGGCAGTTGAGCAATGATAGGCGTCTATTGGGGTATCTTTTGTACATGGGCTGTAGATCAGCGCCCTCTTGTTCCGTGAATATGATGGCCATCACATTGAGAAATCGGACTACCAGCTTGCCGAATATCCTCGCTAGCTCAGATTGTCCCGGAGTCAAGTACTACTGCAGCCGTAAAGGATCGTCTGGCATATAATCTTCTGTTTCATATCCATCGCTGTCGGTCGGTTCCTCTCTAGAGCGCTTTTTGGGGGGCTTAACAAAGAATAGAGCAATCCAAGCCAAGGAACAAAGAAAAGCGACATAAAACCACGGCAAACCTATCCATATTCCTTTCCACTTCAGTCCTCGGTCAAAGCACCAGGCTAGAACTGGTCCTCCAATAAAGGACCCTAGTACCTCGATCATGCCTATTAAAGCATACAATCGAGCAGTATACTCAGGCTGCACATAGTGTGTGACAGTTGCACGGGCTAAAGGGCTGTCGGCTGTCCCAAAAACTGCGATGAAGAGGCCAAACATGAACATAACAATATTATGGCTGATTCCTTGCCAGAACGCTCCAAGAACGAGGATACCGGTTGAGATGCGTGTCAGAAACAGATCCTTTTCAAAGGCTGTCATTCGAAACCGAGGGGATACAAGAATTTCTGATACTTTCGGCAAGCCGCCAAGTACAATAAGACTAAGAACTCCCAAAGGAGAGAGTATCAGACTGACATCTGCCATCTTCAAATGGAAGTGTTTGCTGATATACTGGCCCATGGTCGTCATGGAGGCCGTGAATCGGGCATTCTGCACAAAGAAAGTGACCAGGATCATAGAAACACTCAGGTCCTTGAGCATATCGAGGGAGTGCATGAGATCGTTAACTCCGTGGGATATGTACTCCTTGAAAGTGACAGGAGCAGTTTTACCGGCTTGAGCTTTTGGCTGTTTGAGCTTGATAGCCAAGGTTTCTGGAAGAAGAAATAAAATTCCAATAATGATAGGCACGGTGCCAATGACAAGATAAAAGGGAAACCAAGGGCCCAACTTCTTCATGAGGACGCCAGCTATCAGGGGACCGCTGATGCCGCCCGCAGTCGCAGCAAATGTGAGCCACAAGAAATGCTTTGCTCTATGGTACTGATTAGCACATTCAGCCGCAGCATAAAACCACGGGTAACCTACTTATCTTGCTCTGAGCTGACATCGGCCACCATTGAATAAAGCGTAGACATCAAGACTGGTATTCCGCCACCAAAGATTTGGAAGAAACCTCCCAGTATCAAAAGATAGGGGTGTTGGCGAAGCTCGGCTGCGTAGGCTTTGAGGCTGAAGGGAGCAAAAAGGAAGCTTACGGCAACGCCGCCATATGCAAACAAAACGGTTGGCTTACGGCCAATTTTGTCCGACATCATACCGTAAGGGAAGGCCACCACAAGACCTTGAAGTCCATTGATTAGATACTTGATGGATTTGCCTATTGATTCGGGGCGACACTCACCTATAATAGAACCGACAAGGCCATTCCACCCATTCAGATACCCAAGATTGGCCTGTATCTCGTCGACCTTGCATTTCATCTCATCGATAATCTCTAAAGAATTATCTTTGTAGTACACGTGGCAAAACATGTCCTCAAGTAGACGTGCAAGTGGTAAAAGCAAAAGCATGCCGCTCAAGACAACGGTAAATTTGACAAGGGCAAGCAACATGACGATGCGTCTTGGAGAATGAACGCCCCATCGCGAGAGTCGGTAGTTTGGAATTGGCTCCCTGTGAGAATGAAGACTGTTGGTGTCGCTCGCTGCATTATCTTCGATTGGCTCAAGATCGAGCAAGGGCGCATCCAGCAGCTCAACGTCTTGATGAGAAACGGGTGAGTACTGAGGTGGCATCTTGAATATTAGAGGCGTAGAAAGAGAAAATACAGGGTGGGTCTTATGCGAAAATAGCCATTGATTGTGAGAGAATGACCACAGTAGCCGATAGAGTATACAAAGAGAAAAGAAAGAAATGAAATGAAGATGACAAAAGATTCAAATGAGGCTGAGTACGAAGCTTTGTTCCAGATGAGGCGCGGTGGATTTAGCTTGGCTGACGGCTTTTAGGGGTTAGGAGCCACTGAGACGTACACAGACCACACACAAATACTCGTATAGGTAGGCATATAACCTATAGTTATCAACTGAGAGGACCCCAATTCAACATGGGTGCTATTTAACAATATATTACGAGACTGTATACTGTTCTAGTCAGCATTTTCCCAAGAAAATGACTTATCTTACACCTTGATATATTTGCTGTTGGCATGGCTGAGTGGAGTCTGGTCTTAGGAACGTTCGTAAATTCTTCATTTATCAATTTCCCTGCCTCATCATAAATGAAACAACGAGAAAGTCCTGGTCAACAACATTATGTTGTAAGTTCTACCCAAGAATTTAAAGAATAACTTGTATAACCTATTTGCCTAATACTTAGATACGATTATGTATTTCAACCCATGTCGACTTGTCGTTCGTAACGGCGAGTATTGCAGAGGCCCATTATGATAGAAGAGGTTGAAAGGGAGGTCGTCGATATCTTTTGGCAGAGTTTCGATTTGCTCCAAAATTTCGTCGTCGATCATCTTGAGTAATTCAATAACAATATCTTTCCACAGCAGGGTGACGGCTTCACAGGTGGGAAAGTGTAGGTGGCCAGGTGCAAAATAGCTTGTTCGGGGAGTTCCTTGTAGGGTTCAATAATGGCAAGAATCTCCGGGTCAATTTGTCTGATGAACCTTGCCTAAGACTCTCTACCTTGCGAGACATGAGGGCATCGTTGGCTCGTCGCTATTTGGCGACGAGGCCAGCGATAGTAAAGGGCCTCTCATCTTCAGGCGGAAGTTCATTCTTCTCACATCCTAGAACAAGAAAGGGCTCTGAGTAGAAAAAGACTTTGACACGGTATGTCTCCTCCAGATACGTCTCAAGGATTCCCAGTTGTTCATCCGATACATTGCTGTATTTAAAAGAACCGTCGTCTCCCCTAAAAGAGAACTCGTTGAACCCAAGTGCTGCAGTAGCAGCGAAGAACGTAGCTCGTGGAGCTTCCGTCGCGGTATCGTTGTACAGCACGTTGAGGTCAAGGGCGTTTCTGAGCTAGATCTGTTGAGTTAAGAGAGAACTTGAGAGCGGTTTATATTGCAGAAATGAAAGGTTTAATAATGTAATGGAGCTGCGAGGCTTCAAAGATAGCAATTATGCGGGTATTACACTGCAGCAACTCTAAGCTTTATACCAAGGTCCAAGCAGCCGCGAGATAATCCCGTGCTCGTTCCTGATGCACGATAATATTTATACATGACATAGAATTTAAGAAGAGAGGGTTCTTCAACAAAATATGAGACTGCTGCTCGTCCGATGAGCAGAGCGTAGCCCTTCAGATGCGAAGAGAAGTTATGTTAGCTGTGAAATGACTGCCGAGGGGAAGCAACATACAGAATGGCTGAACCGAAACCTACTCAAGATTGGCAGTGGTTGAGGTTATAAACAACATAGCAATTCATTCTCGGAATATAAAAAAGAAATGGAAACCTGTTGTTGGACAGCTATCCAATTTCTTTGAGCTTTTATACACGAGTTTCCACTGAAGTTTCGTAGTACCAGTCACCTCATAACCACTCCCATGTACTTGCGTTGATATTTGTTTTGACAATACATTAACATTGAAACTAATGATTTACCCACATGGTTTACTATACTAATGTCCTCTTTTTAGTTATGATACTGATCAAGGCCAGGGTTTATGAAGCTTCTGCAGCTTCTACTCATCTCCATATCCCGTCATCAGCGGCGGCGAGACCGAACCCCGCACCCGGACCGTCCCCGCAATCCCGTCTCTAATCCTGGACTGTCACATCCAATCTTACATCTTGGCTAGAACCAGCAACGACACTAGAAGTTTTCTACCATTAGATCGGCCTTTATTGAAAGCCTCATCACTATGTCTTCAACTCCTCTCCGCATCGGCTTCGTGCCAGAGCACTTCTCAACACCGCTTCATTTCGCTCAGAAGCACTATGGCCTCGATGCCACCTTGATCCCCTTTCCTTCCGGCACTGGCCATATGATAACTGCCATCCGTGCAGGCGAGATCGATGTGGGCATTGGCTTGACTGAGGGTTGGATTGCTGGCCTTGGTAAGGAGGGTATTGAAGGTGATGGCGGATATCGTCTTGTTGGTACTTATGTTGAGACTCCTTTGTGTAAGCATTCACATATCCATACTCACCGTGTATGAGATCTCGTTGACCATTGCAAACTGTAGGCTGGGCCATTTCTACCGGAGCAAAGCGTCCTGAAATCACCTCTGTTGATTCCCTCAAGGGTGGCAAGATTGGTGTGTCGCGCATAGGCTCGGGTAGCTATGTGATGGGCTTTGTCCTCGCTGACCAGCATGGCTGGTTAACTCCTGGCGCCGCAGAGAAGCCTTTCTCTGACACAGTTGTCCTTAACACCTTTGAGAACCTCCGTAATGCCGTTAACAGCGGCGAGGCCGACTTCTTCATGTGGGAGCACTTCACGTCCAAGAAGTTCTACGATTCGGGCGAGATCCGTCGCGTCGGTGAGATCTACACCCCTTGGAGCAGCTGGAAGATTGTCGCCTCTACAAATTTAACCCAGAATGGCTTGGACGCTCGGGTCAAGGATCTGTTTGGAAAGTTGGATCAGGGCATTGCGCACTTTAACGACAACAAGGAGGAAGCTGTTGCGTACATCTCGAGCAGCCTTGGCTACACGGAGCCCGATGCACGAGAGTGGTTAAAGACTGTCAGATTCCCAACAAACACAGAGGGTGTTGGATCAGATGTCGTGCAAAATACTGTCTCCATTTTACGAAAGGCAGGAGTTCTAGCCCAAGGCAAGGGTATGGAGCCTGAGGCCATGGTATTTTCGTCGTAAGATAACCCCGACCCCTGAATCGACGCAATATTCTTCAGACTTCCAAAGAAATAGCAATCATATCAAGCCATCAGGAACTCTGTGACTTTTTGTTTTCACAAGTGCAATCCGTTGATTCCCTTTTGGCCATCCATCAACAATCTCACCCATTCAACCCACCGCAAAACTGCTGTAAATGCTGGCACAGATGCGAAAGTTGGTTGCAGCGACCACAAACCTGAGTGCTGCTTTCGATGTTGCGTATAGTCTGAATGAGATCGATAACACGACCTGTATACGAGCAGGGGCTCAAAGGCCAGAGGTATTCCGCCAAAAGTGCTTGGTGCAAAGCATCAGACGAGACTGGCCAACACTGCGCGCATGGAGCCACCCTGTATTCTTCGTACGTCTCTTGAATGTCTTCGCTGGGTAGTACACCTCCCTCAAAATAGGTGACCTGGTGAGAAAGTAAACGTAGCCCCTTGAAAATGCGCTTGATGTAGAACTTGC
The DNA here is from genome assembly GCA_021655865.1 of Fusarium guadeloupense. Taxonomy (NCBI): domain Eukaryota; kingdom Fungi; phylum Ascomycota; class Sordariomycetes; order Hypocreales; family Nectriaceae; genus Fusarium; species Fusarium guadeloupense. Next base: position 136,712 of record JAJJWM010000188.1, read on the forward strand.
GCATGTCTAGAAGAGAGTCGTCTGTCGTATTAGGTTATTCGTAAGTTACATTCGATTCAGTCAAACAGAAGACGTACCTATTAACCCCAGATCCTGTATGAGGTACCATTCTCTGTCCTTGATGGGGCCCCTCACTTCCTCAGGCACGCTGTTCTGATCCTGTCTGCAAAAGAGACAGAGGGTATCACGGATTATATTAGTGACAGATGGGAGGCCGAGCCTCTGAGCAACCACGGCAAACAGTAGCCATTGATCAACTCGATACAGGTATCCCGCCTGCTCTTCCAGAGCGGTGATCCTTTTGAGAATACCATCTAGGTTGGAAAATGGAAATTTCTGTGCCTCTTGGGTATCGACAAGTTGAGGTTTCTCATCCCATTTGCAGGTGAATTTCGGACTTCCTATCCATTGGTGAATCTCCATCAAGTAGAAGATTAAACGGGCGTCGGCATCCTCAAGCTTTAGGTTGTCGTTGCCATGAACGAGTTCAAGGATAGTGTCCAGAGCGAGCCTCGCCTTGTCTTCCTGAAAGTCTATATCCTTAATTTCGATTGCCCGCTTGAACACGCCCGAGTTTTGGAATCGGTGCCACGCTGGACATAATTTTTCCATGCGGTTAAGGTCGACAGGGATCTCGAGGGAATCTCCATCACCTTTTTTTTTTAGAAACATCGTTGCCTTTCGCCTGCATGTGATAAACTTGACCGCTTTTGGCTTCGGACGTGGTAGTTTGCCGTAGTCTCTTTGACGATAGTGCCCCCATTTCATCCATGGGAGCCGATGAGGGGGCTCGTCGTCATCCCATGGAAGCAGAGGTTTCCGAGGCATGATTTTGAGCGGGCGTGGAAGATGTTCCCAATACAAAAGAGACTTCAGATTGTGTGCGAGGAGGTACTGTACCGTAAAGAAATTCCCCAACAACAGAGTGAAGCGATGAAATGAATGTTCAGGGAAAGAGCGATGACATTTCAGTGTAGTGTCAACAGCGAATCAGTGACAACACAGGGAAGGACCAAATGCACCTGCCCTAGGCAGCAGCACGGTTTCTATTGACATCTTCAGTCGAAATGTACTGACTTTAAAGTTACCTACCTTGGGGGCTACTTAGATTCGAATGATATCCAGATACAAGACGGCGCCCAAACAATTCATCATTATGTCCGTGTAGTACCTATGTTAACTGATATGTTTGATCACTCCCTACCTTAACCGAGGCAGCAAACGCCATATACATGCTACGTTCTTATCTCGAGCACCGTAATAAACACTATTCGGTACGAAGTGATAGCGGAAATACACCGAACTGAAGTATATATCAACCTACAAGAAACGTCTCGTTCCATAATTACTTATCTGTCTGAGCCTTGTGTTACCCCTTTGATTCACCTTTGTGCCAGCACCAGTGTCATGCGATCAACACTACCAATCCCGTGGGTTCGGATTGGGAAACGTTCCGCAAAGACAGACAGACGAATTGCGAGCCCTGAAACGTTATCAGCGTTACACAATAGGTAATGGAAGTTCCTCTAGGCTGCATTGTATTGAATGTCACTGGTGGGAATAAGTTATACTGCAAGCCCCCGATACCGGTCAGCAGGAACCCTTATCACGACCTCGTGGAGGATGACCGAAATGTGGCACTTACCTTTACCTCACCGCTTCACAATTGGTCGCGTGCTCAAGACCCTGAATCGTTGATGTTTCAACGGCATCCGAGGTCTATAGCAACATAAAACTCCTTGGTGTTGTCGGCAGTTTTGTTGCGTCAAGGGTCCAAGAACCGTTTTCACTCAGTGGCACTGTGATCGCTGACATCATCGCTTATCTGCAACCCCCGGGCCGATTTTAGACGCGCACAGTCGCGCGCATCGCAATCTGGGGTAAACCACAAACTTAAATGGCATCCGCTATGTCTACTTTCGTGGATGAGGGCGCACATGCGCGCGGTCGCCAGCATGGAAACGACCAAGAGGCTGTTCCATCGAGCCCGCTACTTGAACCCAGTGCAAGATCGCCAGCCACAAATGGACTGAGAGCCAAACTAGGCTTGGGCGGCGTCGCTCGGAGGACGGTTGGCTTTGCGCTTCTCATGCTGACCGTCTTTCTCTGGACACTATACAACTTCATCGCCAGTGTAAGACTCCCTTTTGTGCTTGGCATTGATGAAGCGGCGCTAACACACATTTCTAGTACATGTTCTCCGATGAGACCTTTAATAAGCCCTTCTTCGTCGTCTACCTCAACACTTCGATATTCGCAATTTCTTTGATTCCAAAGTTCTTCAGATACTTGCGAAAGCATGGATTCCACGCATTGCGACACGATGCGGTTCAGCTTTGGAAAGACTATAAGCACGGCACGAATGGACTGAAGAATCTGCACCAAGACGATGATGAACAGGCCGCCGACGGCTTGATAGCGCATGAATACGGCAGCACAGAAACCATAACGACGAATAACGAAAAGCTAGGCTTGAAAGATACTGCCGTCCTCAGCTTTCAGTTTTGCATGCTTTGGTTTGTCGCAAACTACTTTTCATCGGCCTGTCTGGAGTACACCAGCGTTGCGAGCGTAACCATCCTGACGTCGACAAGCAGTGTCTGGACGCTCGTCTTTTGTGCCGTGTTTGGAATCGAGCGCTTCTCAACAGCCAAGATCCTGGGTGTAGGCGCTTCCCTCGCTGGTGTCATCCTCATTTCAACCGTGGACATGTCGGGCAAAAGTGACATAGACCGAGGATCGTTTCCACACAAGTCATCTACGCAGATTGCCGTTGGAGATTTGATGGCGCTCTTTAGTGCTGTCATTTATGGTCTTTATGTGACCGTCATGAAGCGAAAGGTCCCTAACGAGGACAAAGTCGACATGCAACTCTTCTTTGGACTCGTTGGTGTGTTCAACGTTGTTCTTTTATGGCCTCTATTCTTTATCTTGCATTGGACGGGCTTGGAGCCGGTAAGTAGCCTTGTGGTTTCACGTGGTGCATCTAGACTAACCATTTCAAGTTTGAACTACCGCCAAACGGTACCCTCTGGACAATCATCATTGTAAGTCTTTTCCTATCTACTTTGAAAATCAGCACACTAATATGCACTCAGTTCAATGCTGTGGCCTCCTTCATCAGTGACATATCTTGGGCGCTTGCTCTGCTCATGACGACACCTCTGGTGGTGACTGTAGGCTTGTCTCTTACGATTCCATTGTCCTTGATTGGCGAGATTCTTCAATATCAGCAGTATTCGACCTTTACCTATTGGGTCGGAGCTGCGATTGTCTTTGTTTCGTTCATCATAGTCAGTCGTGAGAGTCATGATGGGGAGGATCGCAAGAAGGATGATGATGTTGAAGGTCAGTAGGAAGTGGGTAAGTATACTGATCATGGCATAAGGGCATATTAGACGGATTGGTGGTCTCTGGCGTTTGGGATACTTTTAACACCGGGTTATTATGGGATACAGATGCAAATATGGTAGCGGGACTACAATCCAACGGCACATGAGAACGGTATTTTCAGTTATACAAAGACTTTAAAGTTTAAATGATTAGATTTCCCGATTCATCACGAACAGAAAGCAAGTTGTGATCGCGACAGGGTCCAGGTCTGGTCCAGTGGTTCTGGACCCTGAAGTTGATATTTATACTCTCGATCTTGGGTGACATGGGATGATCTACCAAGATCGAAGGGCGGCATGGCGGGGATTGTTGCGGGGCCAGGGCCGGGTGATGGGCATAAGGAACAAGGGTCTAGCAGGAACATGCAATAATGAGAGAAGCTGTATAAAATGGGTATTACGTGGATAGAATGGGAAATCATATCATGTTATAGCTCTAGTGTTTTTGAGCGGGATGACGAAGAGACGTGCTGTCATGTTTCCCTCTCTCTATGGATTTTACAGTAGCGCTTTGGAATTTGTCGACGCGGCAACTCGACGTTACTCGGATATTAGTTGGGTACCACTGACTGTTTGCATTTCCTCAGCTGAAAGACCCTGAAACGTTTATCAACTTTTGACCTGGCTATACAGGAATCTGCCCTGATTCTAATATTTCCCATGGTGAGCCCTCAACTCAGCATCTATTGGATCCATATCCTGGCTCCGGAGCAGCTCCGCTCCCTGTCCGTCCATCCCAGGGCTCCGGGGACCCGCAGACGCTAAAGCCACAGGGTCCGGCCGGGCCAAGACGTCCGCCACACGCCGATGGCAGGCCAAAAGCTCGATCGTCATGACCTCAGAGCGTGGAGCTATACCCGTCATGGGCCCTTGTCATGAGGGGGATCTTCGTTTCCCTTGTTCCTGTTGTGGCGTTGGCGGGAATGAATTGTGCGGCGTTTTGCATCATATTTTATTTTTTTCGTCAGGAAATCCACTGAACTGGGAACAGTGAAGCAGATTTGTGGCTTGATAAGCAGACGAGACAAAGCGAAAGGGGGCCCTTAACGTCAGTGTGTTACTTGTAAAGATAGAATTGGAGCTGAGGGGGACCGTTTTGCTTGAGCTGCTCTTACAGTAGAAAGAAGGCTTCCGTGACACCAGACCCTAAGTCCAAGTCCCTATAGGAAGGCGCATCATAACCACCTACCTCCCCAAGACCAAAACAGGATATCCCGTCTAGCTCCGCATCTAATCTCAACGACGCCTTCTTGTCTTTCTCCTTCTCCTTCGAGACGTCTTCTTTTTCTTCCTAACATCATCTTTTCACTCTCTTTTACCTTGGTTGCTCTTTTGCTCTCCTCCTAACGCCTATCAACCTAATACTATCTCTGTCGCTCGCTCACGCATCGATATCCTGATCCTCGATTCCCAACCTGTTACTCTAGCTCGAATCCGACTACATTCCCACTCCGACTCCCTAAGGGATCCATTCACTCATCTCCCTCGATTGTCCTTTCTGGATCTCCACCCTAAGGGTGGTTAGACAACCTAGGCCAGCAGGGGAAATGGCATCGCTTACAACTCAAGATTCACAACATCCTCAACCTCAACCTCAACCTCAACCTTCTCACCAACAAGATCACCCTTTAGCCGAATCAATCGCTCTTGCCACGAGGTCGGTCCACGCTAAGCTTAACAAGCTCATCATTGCCCGGCTACCGCTTGCATTACCACCATGCGCCAATGATTCTTCTTCCTACATCTCTGGATTACTTCATGTCACGCCTATTTACGTTACTTTCGAGACATTATGGCGCGAAATATTAGAGTCGGGCATGCCCGTCGATTCGGAGGGCAAGGAAGCCGATGGTTGTGATACCGATGCTACTTCACCAAGCTCAGTAGACGCTGCTTTGCCGGTTTCGGAAGCCCACGAGCTATCAGATTGCAGTGACATGCGATCCCTGCTTCAACACCTCTACCTTCCCGGTCTAATGCGTTCAGATCGTCTCAAGGCGGATATTGCAAATATGACAGGATGGTCCGCCACTACGGTTGAAGAGCAGCTCCGACATATCGAACAGAATGGCCGGTTAGGAGAGTTTATCCAACACATCAAGAGATCAGTTCAACGTCGGCCTCATGTCCTAGTGTCATATTCGTATATCCTGTTCATGGCACTTTTCGCCGGCGGTCGTTTCATCAGAGCTACACTAGAATCAGCAGGAGACGAATTTTGGAACAAACTACCATCACCAGTTCAGCCAACCCTTCTCCCTTGCGACCAAGAGTCGAGGCCAAATAAGCGAGCCAGTGGCTTGTTCGACGAGGAAATCCTAACAGACGACTATCAATGCTATGTGACTCATACGATGCCGCTCCGATTCTTCCATTTCCAGACACCTGAGGACGGAGAAGACCTGAAGCGCGAGTTTAAGCGACGACTTGCCAGTTTAGACGGGCTTTTGACAGCACGCGAGAAGCACGACATTATCCAGGAGTCAATTTGCATTTTTGACAACATGACACTTCTAGTACAACATCTCGACTCGGTATGCGACGACCCAACACGAAAGGACAGCAGCAGCACGACATCGTCGTTGCTTGGTCTTGTCGACCAGTTTCATCCGTTCCGTTCCCGTCTCAGGGATAGTGTTTCTATCGCCAAGGACCGAATCCAGCGATCTTCGAGGCTATCGTCCGGCAGCACTAAACTAGCCTGGAGATTCTGGAATAACGGCGAATCTTCATCCCCTGTGGAGCCTGAGAGTGGGATCAAGCTACCGATTGGCCACCCTGGTCTTTCTAAGGGTAATGCAGACATTGAACTTTGCCCGGTCTTTTCCAAGTCTATGAGATTCGACAAGACGTTACCACGGCCGATGCGCATGTCAAGCAAGACCACCGAAGCCGAGCACGATTTGAACAAGTGTCTTACAGTCGCTTCCAAGAGGCTCAACAGCACTAGCCTTATTAACTGGCTGATAATATTGACAGTTGGCGTTATCATTCTCGGAGCGTTATGTTCTGGCCGACATCGTGAAGTCATGATAATGGAAGTATGAGACAATGGAATTGAGTTTGTCCCACCAGGCATAGCGACTGCATTTCGTTTGGCGTTTTGAAGAAGTTGAGGCATTCAGGATACCCCTCGCTGGGAGGAACACGTCTTTACCTGGAGTTTGTTGGTTGATTTTCATTGCTAGAGCACACGCACACGATTGTACTCGATACCCATATTTGCACGCCTATATATATTTGACAGAGAGACATGATTATGACCCTAGAACAAGACAGATAGCAACTTGATGTTACAGAAGCTCAATTATATGCCTCTGAAAAAGAAAACGCTTTAACTTTCGTCTGGCCATAAACGCTACCGTGTAGGATTGCTAATGGAATAAGAGGCCATCATTCCAGATTGTTTATGAGATACATGTCACTATTGTGAAATAAGGAGAGTAATAAGATGCAGGCTAATTTGTGATTGCTTTTCTTTCATTTTATTGTGTTGCTCGCTGTTCTTTCTCATAATTCAGTCGTAAGGATTCCGACAGTGTCCCACTCAATGCTATACCGTGAATCCAGTTGATATCCATGAACCGCTAAAACCAGAGCCCTGCTATCCATATTTACACATGTATGCTTGAAACGCCAATAATAGGGTATCCATCGTATAATATCATGCCAAAAAAAAAAAAAGACGCCTCAGAATACGCTATCGCAAGATGCATCGTCGTCTCGTTACTCGTCATCCTCATCATCCCAGTCGCTGCTCACGTCGGCCCAGCCGGCCATGTGTCGCTCACCACCAAAGTCACCGACCTGTCTGAAGTGCCTGGCTCGTCCTTCGTCTTCCTGCCACTGGCGCACGATGGAGTCGTCGGATGCGCTGACCAGCTTGCCGTCGAAGCTCCAGCTCACGTTGGAAACTTCGCGAGAGTGGCCGTTGATGAGGGGTGTTCCGGTGCGGAAGATGGGGATTGTGGAGGAGGGCTCATTGCCAACGGCGGACGAAAAGGATCGGGTGGGTGTAGCAGCAGATCCAGGAGGGTCGAGCAGGTGAGCGCGTTGGGCACATGCTGAGCGGAGATATCTTTCGTCTGTAGGGAAGAGCACGACTGAAGACTCGGAGCTACCAACAGCAAGCAGGTCAGAAGAGTGGGAAAGGCCCTTGTGTCGCATGCTGCACTTGACAAAAAAGGTTCGTGCGGCAAAAGAATCGTGCTTGAAGCCGTACAAAGGTCCCAAACCTTGGAAGTCAATAGGCCTTCGCTTAGTGGCGTGATCCTTTAGTTCTGGGGCGTGGCCGAGCATGAGATGAGGCATGGAGTAGACGTAAACAGTGCTATCCTTGCAAACCGCGTATACGCGGGCGGCATCACTGCTGAGAGCCAAGGAAGTGATGCCATAAGAGCGCCAAGCATGGTTGGAGGGTATGGTGGTCGAAGACAGAGGAATGCTCTTTTCCTGATGGCGACGGTTGATATACCGGAGGTCCCAGAGCTTCACGACAGCTTCTGCCTCGGAGGCCGATAGCAGCAGGTGTTCACGACCAGCGGGAAGCCATTGAATGGCAGTGACAGAAGAAGGCGAAGTCTTGCCGTGAACGGTGCGCTCGTGAGTGTTGTCAAGTGTGTTGAGGGTGGACGCCACAAACGGCTTAAGATTTTCATCCCGCATGACAACCGTTCGATGACCCGTTTCGTTACTACTGACTGTCGAGAAGCTTCTCATGTGAGAGGACGGGCTTCGTAAGTCCCACAAACGGATGCGACCAGCTTTGTCCGAGGTAGCTAGCACATTCCCGACTGACTGACCTTGTTGCCAAGAAATCTGTCGAGTTGAGCTATTATGGCCATCAGAGAGCCTGGCTGCGACCGTTTTGGTTGCTACATCCATAACTACAGCCGAATCTCCGGCAGTGGTTGCAAGGCGCATATCATCTCTTGAAAAATCCATGTCCCAGATAGCATTGTCATAGACGGGAAAGACACCCAGATCCTTGTCCTTGTTGATATCATCGGTTGGAGAAGTGTCGAAAAGCCGAACACAACCTTCTTCATCACCAACAGCGGTCACAGGAGCATTATGGGTGCTTGCGAGACAAAATGGGATAGTACGGCCTCCTTGCTGAGAGGTACACTCGTAAGAATCGATGGATCGACTGTGGAACTTTGCTGTTTCGGCTCGGGGGTCGTAGGCTGGGGTGTGAAGATGGGGTTGGCCGGTTGAATATCCGAGTCCATGCTCACGATTGAGTAATTGAGATTCGTATCCTCGATTAGCAAACTTTCGAATGGGCCTGGGGGTATAGTTGAACAGTTCCTAAGTGGTGATGTCAGTGAGGCTGCCGAGACATGGGGCGCGTAGTGCAACATACACTACCAGCCTGGGGTGTTTCCAAAACACTGGGAATGTTAATTAAAATAGGCGTCTTCTTCGGTGTTTTAGGGACTCGTCGGCTGGTCTTGAAGAAATTGCTCTGGTGGCTTGTAAGTAAATGTTGTGGCAGTCGGTGAGATGAGAGGCTCACAAGAGTAGCTTTCCTACAGCTATCCAAGGTCTCTTGAGAAGCATCCAGCATTTTTACATCACCTTCGATGGGTAGGTGAAAAAGATTCGAATTTGTCGACGAGTCGAAACGAAGAGGCGGCATGTCATCAAGGTTTAAAGCAGGCCTTTTGAAGCCGGCCTCTGTGCCAGAATGGTCCAGCGGAAGCTTTCTCTTTCGCGACTCATCCTGCAACCTATCTGTAGGGGACGAAGGTAGAATAGGATCACTGAGAAGCGACTGCGGCGAGAGAGGTTGCTGGTTAGTTACAGACGACGAGTCCAGGCTACCAAGCGCAGTCCTAAGTTTTGGCAGAGGTTGAGTTTGAATCTGTCTGGGCTGCCAGAAGCGAGAGAAACGTCGAGGCGTTATAGAAGGCGTTCCTTTTGGTCGTGACGACGATGCAGGCGTGGGGAGGCTTTCGGGGGCATTGGAGGACATTGTGGCCGTAATTGAGATGTATAGAGAACAAAATTCATCGAACAAAGTAGTCGTAGGGATATTAAAGACCCCAGTTGATGGTTGCCCGGTAGAAGCCAAAATGGGCCCGGGGGGTTGGGGTCTTTGGAAGTGGAACGCGGTCGCGACACGGGTGAAGCGTGTAAATGGGCGATATTCTCGCGTAGCTCGGATAGACCCGCTGGTCTAAGAAGGATCCGGAACATCTATGACCAAGGATGAGGACTTGTGTAAGATGGTATATTTCAGCACGTTTTTCTTGTAGTTCCTGGCATAATTGGTATCATCCGAGAATTTAAAAAACTCAGCTACGACATGATATTCCCTTCATCCTCATAAAATGCAGGTAAGTCGACAGCAAGGCCCAGCCCAGCTGTATACCAAGAGCAGAGTCGATTGTGGCTTACAACGGCGCCACAGTTTTTGACGGTCATTTCTTGGCATACGACACCAGCTGTGGCTCAACCTACCTTTCAACTGTCTGCCGTCTGCAAGGGGTTTAAGATAAAAGATGTGGCGCTAAAAACAGCTGCCAGGTGTTAATATTTGCTTTCTCCCCTGAAGTGTCCATTTCAAGGCATTATTAATTCATGACGGCTTCACAGGGATAATTGACGTGATGAGACAAAAAGGAGTCATCGCAAGTAAACGAGCTCAGGAGGGGAAAAATCATGTTTAAATGACACAAGAGAAAGCGATTGAGTCACTGTTAAAAGAGAGTTGCAAATATGCTCCACTCTCAGCGGGCCATTCCCCGGAATTTCTTTACTGCAAGGATTACTCGAAGAAATGCAATGGATAAAGAAATGCAGCCTCGTCAATGATGTTATTGGCGGCCGATGCAGGTACTAAGCAAACACTCAACACGGATGTAGAAGTATATATGTAGTTGTAGTAGAGAGTATCTATATCTTATTTGTAAATTAATAGTACCTGACCATAGTATGTCTCATCACAATCAGTTTCCCTCAACGCCCCTATTTTTAATCTCCAATTCATTGGTCCTCCCTCTCAGCCTTGTCTTGGAAGAGCCGATGGCCCGTTCACCGATAGCCACCAGAAAGCAACCCCTACTTTAGTGAACCCAATGGTGTCATCCCTCACCATAATCACTCTTCTCATTCTTGTGTGTCCCTCCTGTAACACGCAATCCCTTTTCTCTTTTCCTCTTCCCCAAATATTATTTCTTCTCCCATCCCCTTTTCTTTCTTCCTCGCACTTGTCCTCTCTCGCATTTTTTTCTTCTTTGGCCAGATTGTCCTTTGCGCGCACAAAGAATCACCATGTGCCGTTTTCTGGTGAGTCCCCTAATAAGGTCCAGGTCCATTCACAGTGCCTCCGAAGCCGGCTTCTCGGTCGCTGTACAACGCCGCTGACTCTGCGACTTGTTTCATTTTAGGTCTACAAAGGGAGCGATGAGATTCTTTTATCAAAGCTGATTCTCGATCCTACTCACTCTATTCTCAAGCAATCATTTGATTCTCGTTTGCGTCTCGTGAGTCACCCCTCGCCCTCTGACCGATACTCGAAACATCATCGTATCTGACCGATGCAACGCTGTATAGGATACAAGACGAGGCCAGAACAATGCAGATGGCTTCGGCATAGGCTTCTACACGGACCCCAAGCTTGGCTCCGCCCCTTGCCTCTTCACCTCGACTATCCCCGCATGGAACTGCACCAACCTGCACCGTATCGCCTCAAAGACCGCTTCCCGCCTCATCTTTGGTCATGTTCGCGCCACGACCGAGGGCTCCCTGAGCGAAGACAACTGCCACCCTTTTACTCACGGCAGTCTGATGTGGATGCATAATGGAGGACTTGGCGGATGGAAGCACATTAAGCGCCGACTTGGCGAGCGTTTGGCCGACAAGTGGTATCTGGGCGTCAAGGGCGGCACCGACAGCGAATGGGCATTTGCCCTATTCCTCGATACCCTCGAGCGACTTGGCCATGACCCAAGCGCTTGTCCCGAAACCGGATTTGGTCCGACCGTACTGCGCGAAGCGATGAAGCGCACGATTGCGCAGATCAACGAAATGACCGATGCGATTCCCGAAAGTATCTTGCAGAACGAGGATGTCGATACCAGAAGTCTTCTCAACTTTGCTGTTACTGATGGTCACAGCGTCATCTGCACCCGATACATCAGCAGTTCCAGCGACGAGGCCGCCAGTCTATATTATTCATCCGGAACACAATGGACGACCCGGACAAAGTCTGCAAATGATAAGCAATACCAGATGGAGCGCAAGGATCGTGGCGCTGATATTGTCCTCGTCGCGAGTGAACCTCTGACATTTGAGCGAGGTGCGCAAGATAACGGATTCTTATGGCAGTGGAGATGCTAACTTTGAACAGAGAACTGGGTCAACGTGCCGACAAATTCCATCTTGACAATTCACAGACAAACCGTTATGGTTCATCCTATCATCGACAAGTACTACGAACGAGATCCTCACCACGTTCGTTCCAGTGCATTCGTGCAAGCCAAGGGTTTGACATCAAATGAGAAGAATCGCAGCGACGCGGCCAGCCCTGCAACAATAGATCGCCAACAGCAGGAGCTCGACGGTTATCGCAAGATGATGACGGGCACTCTCAACTTTGGCCCGTCGAGAAGCCTCAGCCCCGACGTCAGCCGGCGGGTCAAAGCACCAGTTGCCGTTCGCGAAGTTAACCCTATAACGCACTCACACTCACCACCAGTGCAGACATCTCCGCCCCCGCCCAGTGAGCAGAGCAATAAGCCAGCCCCAGCACAGGGGAACATCAAGGTTAAGAGACGATCCGTCCAGCTGCTGGATAGCAACCAGAGTCAAGGGTCCAACGACCTAGACCAGATTTCTGACACGGACGAGCCGACGCGGGCAGATGTACGCAACCCCAGAAAGCTTTCACAGTATTTCCCGGAACTCACCCTCGTCACCAACGCGGGGTCTTAAGAGGGTTCCGTACCTAAGGGTGAGACAGAGATAGAGTACCTTGAGCATATAATTAAGTAAGGGAAGCAGGATAGAAGGGCAAGAAGAAATGTTGTATTCACGATTGATCTTTACATGAATATTCAGTCAGGGATTGAGGCATGGTGTTAAGGTGTGAAATTCATTGTATTCTAGTTTAGTACCAGAGATGGTCTTTTCTCTTCACATGGATACCCGCGTATTGCATCGTATCTCATCGCATTGTATCATGAGTACAAAATGGAAATGTATTTTGTCTTTCATCAATCACATGTATTGGCTTTTCTCTGTTACTTACCAAACTTGTATGCTAACATGACAATAGAATGACTTTGTCAACTTCTATTGTCTCGCCCCTTTTACGGCCAAATCCGCAATCAAAGTTCAACAACAGGCAGAAGCAGTTTGAAGGCAGGTGACGAATAACAGTCGATGGCTACTTCCAACTGACGCTCGATTCAACTGAACTGGCGGCGGGCCGGTTGAGTACGTTGCGTAAGTTGGACGCTGCAGCGAGCGATGAGCGAAGATCCTTCTCCCACGGGGCACAGTTGAAAACTCTACCTTGTTGTCACTTTTTCAAGCTCCTCTCCCTTCCTCCGTATACCGCAGATCCAAGAAAGGAACAACTCAATAACCCGCAGCAAGAGACTCAACATGCCCTGCTGTGTCGCCATCATCCAGTTCCGACAATGTCAGCACAGCAACCTCTTCAAGCTCGGCTGCACCTCTGGCTGCGACGCCCTATGTCCCCCTTCCTCACAGCGGACCCTCACCATCACCAACTACCTTTGGTCCTGCGAGGACTGCCATCAACGAGACTTCAACAAAGCAGAAGACGCTAGATGTAACAAGTGGATGGCTCGCTCGTCAATCGTCTCCCTGCGGTATCCCCCCGAGACCCGCCAGCTGCTGCTTGACGTGCTCCGCCACAGAGAACACCTCGAAGATAAGCTCTGCGAGAGGGCCAGGGTTAGCCAGGTCGAGGAGATACAGTGGGTTGCTGAGTGGACGCTCGAGTACGGGCTGATGCTCCATGAGGTCTTGTACAAGCACGAGTGGGATCCGCATAGAGCAGCGGTTCGTATCAAGCAGTTGAGGGACCTGAGACTGTGGGATCTCATCGTTGTCAAGGATGTTCTGCGAAGTCCAAAGGACCTCCGAAGCTCGCAGTCGGTTGAGTCGTATTGGATGATCAAAGGTAAGCATAATCCCAAGGGCGTGTATACTTCAGCGAGACAGCCGTTGACTTTACTAGAATGTTTCGACAAGCAGCGTCGAAGCCAGAGCCCAGATTTGCAACCTCAACGCCCCGACCGACCATTACCCCCTTTGTTTCCTGTCGAGGAGAAGATGAGCGAGGATGCGGACATAACGGTCTCGGATGAGGACATGGGGTTCTAGAATGATCAGCAGCAGATGACAGATGAGGAAATGGCAGTGTTCTGGGATGTCGAAGGCTTGGACGAAGCTGACTCGGACAATGAGATGGATGAAGCAGACCAGCAAGAGGAGGAAGTTTCTGTGTCGGACAGCGCGGCTATTGACATTGACTAAAACACCCTTACTGATCTACAAGGCACATACAACATTGGGCGTGTCATTCACTTCAAGTCTTGGTATGATACTATACACCCCTTGACTGCTCTACATAGCCTGTCTAATCAATCTACTAGACTAATCACCCCTTTCGCCTCCTTACGAGCTACCCTTTTTTCAAATCGAGAGCAGCTAACTTCTGACCTACCTCGTCCGGTATAGCATCGCATAGCTTCAAACTCGACAACGTCTTGGGCTTCAGCCTCAGCTCTAGTGCTTCATAGTATCACACCCACCCCAACAACAGCCTCGGCCCTTTTACTCTTGCCACCATCACCGTGCCTGAAACCAGTATTGTGATACTATACTTCTCTTACTCTTCACCGGAAGCTTCTTCTTGATCCCTGTATTTCAACTATACATCCTGAACATGTCGTGGCGTCTTTTCCCTACTAGCTCCAGGAGAACTACGTGAAGGACGACGAAGGGATCGCTGGCCAGGATGTTTGAACCTTTATTTCGGTGTGTAGTTGGTATTGTTAGAAGCTGCTTAGTTGACAATGAGACAAGCATGTATCAACCTTGTCGGTCCTATCTGCAAGTGACAGATGCACATATATGTACATGTTTATAATAGGATCATCATACAGATGCATGTCTCTGCAACCACACACCATGAACAATGCAAGACAGCCAACCCACCAGCCTCGCAGAGTAGCTGAGATATGAGTAATAGTCAATATAGTCTCAGCCCAGCTCAAAGACTAACTATCCTTCTCGTCGATCATGTTTTCCCCACAGTCTACTAAACCGTTAAAGTCCATTGACTAGGACTATACATCTCGTCTTGCCAAGCTTGACCTCTTCTCTTAACCAATCAGACACTTAACCGCGCCTTATCGCACCTCGCCCGGCTGCGAGAAGTCGGCTTCGGTCGGCTCCGCCAGTTCAACAGGGGAGTCCATTTCCAGGGGTTCAGGAGGAATAGCAACCATCAAGATGAAAGAAGCTAAAAGCTGGAGTACTTGCAACGGCTTGTCACTATGCCTTGATAGGTCTTGCATGAACTAAAACCCAACTTCCTCGGTATCACACCGTTGCCCTACAAGCCATGTCTTGTTTCAGGCTCGTTATGCCCCAGTACTTGGCGAAGGGCCCTGCCTTATGAGGCCATCGTCAACTTTTAAATTACCCCGAGACGGCCTGGTTTGATGCAAAAAGTTTGAATTTTCATGCCTTGAAGTCATGTTCAAGAGCTACCTAAACCCCAAAAAGACTCCAATGACATGCTTAGCCGAAACGCCCTGCTTCTCATCTAACGTAACCTTTTCGTATATACCGTTGCGTTATATTACAAGTGTAATGCTAGCCTCCCAATCCCAAGTGAACTCTAAACTCAATTCCTTTGGTTATACCGAATTTGACAGACCGGTGAACCAATACCCATAACCCCTTCACCTAACCATGCCTGCGATGCAATGCCAACCACAACCCCTTGTAACCCAAACCCCTGTTTCCCATCACGTCTTACCACGAGGAAAAACACCTTCACATGCTTACCATGTCAGAAACCGCCGAATACCCCTGTAAATCAAAACATGATCCACTCCACCTCCACTCCGGGACCCCCGATGCATTTGGTCCAGTTAAACGGACCGCGTTGATCCCCGGTCCTCGCCCCCAGTCCCAACAGCTCTTCTCCCGTCCAATCTCGGGCCCACAGCTTCTCCAGTACCTCGAGAGCCGCTAGGTTGTTCATGTAGCCAGAACGGAACATGATATCTCGACACTTTGACCGTACCATGTTTTGTTGTAATTCGTTGACGCATTCGCACCCTGCCACAAAAAGGGGCCAGAGCAGAAACTTCTCGGCGCTACTTCCTGTATCCAAGTTTGTGGCGTAGTAGACAACCTGGCTAACGAGGCTTTGGATGCTTTGGTGACCTGAGGATAGCGAGGGGCTCACAAGCCGCTCCGTGTATAGCAGTGCAGCATAGCGAAATGCCTCGGAAAGTGACTCGAGGTCTCGTAGTTGACTTTGCGAACAAGGCTCGGGTAGCGAAGCACTGACTCGAGATGTATCGAAGTTCCAGTTCTGGAGGGCTAGGCGCGCTTCCTTCCATTCGTGCCAGAAGAGTGCACGACTTTCCTCGTAAGATGTGGCAGAGGAACCCTTAGATGCAGTTACATCGTTGAGTGACGTGTTAAATCGGCTTTCGTTGAGTTCATGGTCGGCAACATGACTCAAATCTCTCAGCTGGTCGCCTGCCGCGGTGAAACCCGCACTGAAAGACTCCCTGCGAGCATGGCCCAAAGGAGATATGCAGGATGATGAAGGCGATCGCCCAGAGCAGTCTTGAGATTTAGGCAAGGCCTCTGGCTTCCAGACAGGGCGGTTTTGTGATAACAAGTTGAGACGGCCAAGCTTACTGATCGTCTTAAAAAGCTCGCGGTCACACCCGACTAGGTTTTCGGCTCCGATAGGAAGGGGCTGAGCGTCAGGAATGTCTCCAAACCCAGGATACACTTGAGCTTCACGCTCGTTGATGCTAGCAGAAATGGCGTCAAAGTATGTAAAGAGGGCTTCCATCCAGCCAGGGTTGCCCAAGGTTGCAACGTGTTGAGCTCTGAGAGCGAGAAGCTTATTAACGCCAGCAAACTGGGTATGGAACTTGGCGATACCGGACTCAACCATACGGTAATGGCATAGCAAGAGGATCGTGGCGAGTACCGAGTCGTGAATGGCTTTGTTTGGGTCGTTGAGTTGCTCATTTAATAGGTGCACAGCCAGGTTGCGGTGTTGGTATTCCTCGGCGAGGGACAAGTCATCGGGCTGGGTGTCTGCCATGGCTTCGGCGGCATGTTTGTCAGCCATCAACTTCTCTGAAAGTTCTCGAGTATCACGTCCGAGACTCAATTTCCTCTTCATGCGGAGATTGCAGGCTGCAAGAGCACAAATGGCATGGCTCAGACTCTGGCTGTTTGCAGCTAGTCGCAGGATATGGTCTCGGAAGGGATTGTGCGGCCCGTCGATAAAGACCATTGAGGGACACATGATGTTCTCGTAGTAATCCATAAAAAAGGGCATCTTGGAGACGAGGTCCTGGCTCACATGAACAGATTGGGTTTCGGAAGTGGTGGGCCAGCCCGAGGGAGCAAAGTCCGAGTGGTGAGATTTGACATCTTCCTCCTGCATCGATGGGGACTGCCAAGAGATGGGCATAGAATTATAGCTGGCACTATATGTATCGACTTCAGGTACGCCTGCGCACGTTAGAACCAAGTAACTCATTGGTTCCATCTGAGCTTACCGAATGAGTCACAATCGCGGACGATTCTGGTGTTCAACTGGGAGTCAAAGGTGTCTGTATGTGAATGGAGGCTGGAGCTCATTTCTGAGGGTGCATGGGCGAGGCTTGGGCATGAAGTTGGGGCAAAGCTCCTAGCGTGGTCGACGTAAAGAGACGACGGAGGACTTTGAGGGCCAGGGGAGCTGGTTCCAGTGGTATAGCTGTCATACATGTAGGATGGGCTATGGACGTAGGAGACATCGTCCCTGGTATAAGACTGGCTCATGGGCGAGACGTAACCCACGTCGGGCGTGAGGGGATCGATGGATGATGAGAGGTTCTCTGTGACCAGAGGCATCGGAAAGCGATGTAGGTTATGTGTTGTATCTTGTGCAGGAGAATAGTTGATATTACCCCAATTTACTTGCGGTAGATGAGGCGTGTGGTCGGGCTGGGAAATGGAGAGGTAGTCGTATCCTCCCATTGTGAAAGGGGTTGTAGGCGCAGAAGCAACTTGAGTCACGGGGGGAATGTCAATGGGTCCCTGGCGCATTCGACTGGTCTCATCCGACTCGTTTCCAGGAGGAGCAATGGCAGAGCTGGGTCGCGAATAGGCATTTGAGTGTTTTCTGGGCTCACGAGTCACAGGAGGAGCCTTTGCGATTGGCAACGACAGACCACGAAGTTTGCCTCGACTAGCCACGCCAACTCCCCAAGTAAGTTGTGTCTTATAACCAGAGCATTCGCTACCAACTTCAAGACATTGCGAGCAGTATGGCCGCCTGCGGTCACACTTAATGTTCTTCTTGGAACAAGAGAAACAATCGTCAGATGCACCACCAGCAGGAGCACGTCTTCTGCGCTTCCGGACCGCAGAGGGATCCTTGACCGTAACGGTTGGTTGTGCAACAGCAGCCGTCATTGTTGAGATAGTTAAGGGACGAAGTGTTTGAGTGGTGAATGTGTGGTAAGAGGGTTGTCGCGGCTGGGTTGTGGAGTGATGTAGTTAAGCAAGAGGAGCATGTAACTTGGAAGAATCGAAACGAGGTAGACGGTGGAGTAGATGAGTAGTTAAGAGTTGAACATGGAGAAACACATAAGAGGAAAAAGTAAAGGTTTAAAGAAACAGCGGATGCACACGATGTAAAAGTGTACGAGGTTCAGTAAAGGTACGTCTTGGGAGCGGCGTCTTGATATGAAAGTGGCGCTCAGGGACGATATAAGGAAAAGACAAAGAGCAAATCTAAGAGGCGAGGGGTGTTGAAAGACTGAGGAGGGTATCGCCCAGTACTTGAGAGTAGCAGCAGCAACAGCAACTCGACTCGACTACAGGACCCTGAAGTCGGGGCAGGGATTCATTGGTGATGGGGAGGGGTGTGAATTACTGTACAAGGATAAGTAGACGGGGTAGCAGGCAGTACCTACAGTAGATAGGCACGTTTAAGATCGAGAAGAGCGGGACGTCTGATGAGAGACGGGAGTGGAGGATGCTTAACGTATTGGAGGGATGGGGGCACCGTTGGCATCATCATCCCCAGCCTGTCGCGTTGCGAGCATGGGAGGAAGTGAGAAGATCAGCGGGGGAAGCCATTTCGGCCGAGGCCAACCAGGGCTGGATAAAGTAGGGACTCCCCTGACACAAACTGGAAGTGGTAGCAAAACGCTCTAATCTCAGCGGTTCAAATTCAAAGTCTGTTGACGTTGGCGGTGGCGGTGATGGTATCGAGATAGTGCAAAGCGTGGGCTTTGTTCAAGGTGAAGATGGGGGAGAGAAATTTGTCACCTCACTGCACTCAAGCCAACTCAACTCAAGATGGAGATGGAGGGGAGGGGCGGGATCGAAGATTGCGTGGGCGTGGCTATGGAAAGTGCGGCCAAAAGCAACTTCCCTGCTATGTCGTACAAAATACAGTAAGAAGGTACTTGGGCTTTCATACAAAGTTTCTAGGTGCTGCAAGTATCTAGGTATCTCAAGCCCCAGAAAAACCCGTTCATTGATCCCACTTGCCCTGTGTAAGTGATGGGAGTGCCTTTGGGGTAAACACCCACCTGAGGTGGAACCTTCAAGGATGACTACGGGGGCTTAGGGTCCCCCCGGCCAGAGCACCATTAAGAGTTTAGTGGCCGTCGGTATAGCGATGCGAGGCACCCCTAGCTCTTGTTCACGTACAGCGGTACAACTGCCCTGGCTGACTGGGGTTCGGGTTGATTTGACCGGGTTCATCAAGTTCTCGCTCGCTCTCTTCCGCCCATGTCACGTCCATGCCATGTCTATGTCCCCCAACTCTTTGGGATCTTCAGGCTCTTTTTCTGTAATCGTTAAGCAAGGACAGGGTTGGAGATCTAGGCCAACTTCGGGTAAGAGTGCAGCGAGTGCCAAGTCGGGGACGAACGCACAAAGGGAATAGAGCCTCCAAGGCGAGGAGCCGCCGGGTATAACTCGAGATTGGATAAGAGACGGGAGATAACTTAGCTGGGTATGTATCCGTAGATGCGTGAATATCAAGATTTCCACCAAGATTGGTCAGTTTTTGCTTTTTGGTAAGTGGGTTTGTCTCTGATCCTATCCGTCTTTCGTGCTGTCTGTCACCACTTGATATCTGGAGCCGATATATTCAACGCGTGCTCGCTCAATGGAGCCGAGGCACGTTTCGTGTAGCCAAAAGAGGTTTATTTTAGTCCAAGCTTTCATTCTACGCAGATACATCATCATACATGACACGGCTAGCAAAATGACGACTTGGGCTAAGATCAAGTAGGAACCTATACACCGACACCAAAGCGAGTTTGGTGCGCCAGTAGTTTGACGCTACCAAAGGACATTGGAAAAGAATGAGTCCCGTCCAGGGGAAAAGAGGCTTTCATTTATTTCTTTCCGAGTTTTCATCTGACCGTCTTTCGGTTTATCAAACAACACCAGCAGAGGCTGAAGGCTAAGGTACCTAGGCTGAGAATTTTGTGTCAAGACAAATCTTGAGTGTCGGAAATAGCGGCAATGCTGTATGTGACAAGTTCAGCCCACGTTGCTGGCAATCCAGTCGATCACAGCCCAGAACGTGTTCAGAAACCTGCACATGTTAGTCGTTCCTGGCGACAGTGAGATAAGCTATCCGCTATCATGTCCGTAATGGAAACAAAAGATCTTTGCTGCGTGCGGGCTGGGCTATCTCAAGCAGAGAGCCAAGCCCTGGCCAGACCTATACGTGACATGACATGGCATGGGTGCCAGCCCGTACCTAACATGGACCAGGGTGACAAAACCGCCGCCGGGTGCACCTTAAATCATCCGCTGCATTTGCCTAGGCGCTAAAGTGATCCACTCCCGGGGCTCCGTATGCAGCTTGGCTTCGTGAGGTCTTGAAGCCCAGGCACTTTTGTCACTTCATCCACTTCCCATGCACCCATTATCAACAGCTTAACCACTCGCGCCGTGACAAAAGCAATCTCCCCGCCAGAAGCAAAAGGGCCCAAGCAGCCTGGGGTTGCCAAGTCTCACTCACGATCCATCTATGCCTACTGTAGCTGGCTGGCTCTAGCTGGCTGGCATTTGCAATGCTGGCAGTTTCATCGTATCTTGACAGCACCTCGCTTCTGTCCCGCCTCGTTTGCAAACTATGGATCTCACGCGAAGCGGTATTACACACATCAGCTAAGCGCAGGGGGTCTATTGCAACAGCACAATCACTTTTGCTAATGCCTTGCTTGGCGGACCACAGTTTGGACAATCGACGTCGAACCCAGACTGCACGAGTCTGGCCTCCTCCGCGTCTGCCTTCACTTAGGTTGTCTTGCATATTTGCATTGGTCCTAGCATTAGAGGTCATGCTTGCTGGTGAGAGGCGGTAGCACCAGAGAATCTCTTCCCCGCAGGATCACACGCAACATGAACGCATACAGCACATAGCAAGCTGTGGTCCAGGATGGTCTAGGATGGTCTGGACAGGGCTGATTAGCACCCAAATCGTAAGGCAATCACAATATCCTTCACTGATTGCCGGACAATTATGGTCCATTCGACTTCTCAGTTGATCTGGCCATGACCCCAGGGCCAACTCACGCCATAGTTATCATGACAAGTCAAAGAGCGGCAATACTACGGATACAATACGGACAATTGACCGCCGCACTTGGAACACCACGGTACGTATCCGTATGTACTTGGTAGCGGTTAATCCTGTGTAACCAATTATACTAGGGCTAATCTTGGACATAATTTCAGTTGCCTAGCGGTCACCGTGGCGGCGCCTCGGAAGCAACTTGGTGTCCAAAGAGCTTCTATGCATTCTTCCACCAGGCTTCTTCAACCCTATCACCCACGCTAGGCCGTGTCTGGTTATTCCCCCACTCTCCCACACTTCTCGTCCTGAATTGCGCCCGTCCACTTACATCATTCATGGACTCATAACTTTGCCAGCTGTGCCAGCCTTATTACCTGGGCTGAGCAGTATCCAGTATCCGCTCCCATGGCCTAGAACTGCGACCTGATACTGAGCTCGCTTCACGGATAACACCCGAGCACCAGAAATGAAGCAGAAGAACTATGGGCTTCCGCCGAAAGGGACAGCCTACTTGCCCTCAAAGGCACTATGAGAGCAGGTGCAGGTAAATGTACAGTTCCCTCTCCTACACTTAGAATACCACTAACGTCTTTCATTACAAATAGTTAAGTTCCAAGTTTTTGAAAACAAGAGCTGCACCCCAACAATCCCAGCGACCAAGTCTTTGGCTTGTCTTGAAGATGCATGCTACCCTCGCACTGGAAATCCCACAGCCACACCTTGTACGCCGCTCTCGTCATCTGGTACAGTAATCTGGAACCGCTTCAACACCACTACGTATCGGATGCCTCTATCAGTTACAACGGCTATCATCGTCACACTGTCCTTTGCCGATATTTAGGTATTTCAGAAAACTTCAAAGACTGCCTTTTGGTGCTGATGAGTTACATAGTACCAAGATCGTATACTCTCGGCTGCCGTGTCACACCACCATTAGGCTCTGGATGCCCTGCACTAGCCATGCCCAAGAACGCAAGAAACATTGCTCTTGCATGGTCGGTCACACACCACACCAACTGGTACTTGCCCATGCAGATGGACGAAGTAACCCCTCTTGCATTTTCGAAGCTTCAAGCGTTACAGCCACCTTTCTAGAACCTCGACATCCCACCAACTTTATTCCGTTTCCTGTGCAAGGCTTTCTGTGGTTGCCGAAAGGTTCATGTGGTGTCCTAGCTGATTGACAATATTCCCCTGGTTGGTGGTAACGCATCGATACGTCAAAAACAAGGGGAACACGAGTGTATCCATGAATTCCCCAGCCAGCTTGCTACGATGTATCATAATGTGCACTAGGCAGGTATCAGCTTCATTCCCTATCGGCATTTGATCACAATTTGGCGTGCTCGCGGGCCGCGATCGACTTGGATTCGGCTTCTACCTATCTTTAGGATTAAAACTGGCTCGGTACTCGTCAAATCCAACGTTACTGGCGGGTGTCGGCCGTTCCCGAAGGAAGACCAATCTTCAACACAAAGAGTTCGAGCCGATAAGGCAATGATCATCTTGCGCAGGTCAGCTTTAGCGGCTGCATTCACGGAGAAGCTGCATGGTTTCATCGGTGACTACGAGAGTACCGATCCTCTGGTCAGGGATTGAAATAATAACAACTAAGCTGGGATCATCACAAGGGTTAGAGGCACGAATGGAGCAGGGCTTGATCCTCGCTCCTGGGTTTCTGGTCTCTTTTGGGCTCGCTCAGGGTCACTGAAAACACCGGATTCATGGTGATTCTCAATGCCAAAGTTCACCCCTAAAAGCTGAAAGCCCTTGTTGCGTTGGCCCATGCAAACCTGGCCGCCATGTTTCTTCTGAGACCCTGAAGGCTCCCCCAAGCTGCATTAAAAACATGACAATGGAGAATTTGATGGCGAACCTCTTGCGTCAATTCATTCGCCTCACCGACAGTACTGGGCAAAACTCTTATCTGGCTCCGCCAAAAGCCAAGATCACCGGGAGTTGTCCTTGAGCTCACTATGTGGGCTGTCTAATAATACAAAGATGCAGAATCAGGGCCGGATTCAACATACATTTGCAGACAACCTTAGCGACAGGTTGTCATTGAAACCCTGACCAGATACCCTTGTTTCTGAACGCTTGGTGACAGCAGTGGCTGCTGTGTCCTTGCAACTTATATGGGTATGAATTGGCTACTTTTGTCCAGCGGATGGCGCGGTAAAAAAAAACACAAGTATCAGAAAGGCTTGAACATGGCCTAATGCCGCAGTTTGAAGACGACTACCGACGCCTTTTGTCTTGAAGCACTCGATCAACACACAAGGCCAGCAATTCAAAGCATCGACAGGGGCACGCTGCGGGGACGACATGGGTTTACATTGGCATCCATTCCGAACCAACCATGGGTTTGGTCTAGCCGCATACGCTAAATGATGAATCGTGCGTTAGAAGGACCGATGGAAGCCAAGCGCTGGGGTCTAAGCCTCGTACTTTGCAAAAAGTCCTCTCATTCTGCACACCCAATCAACCAATCTCTTCCACCGAGACCAGGGGGCGCCTAGAAGCAGCTATCACGGCTCCGTCGTCAACGGTCATGTCCCCTGTTCCTTCAACCTTATCCAGCTCCGATTCACTCTTGTCATTGGCTATGGGTACGGTATTTTGAGCATTTTTGTTTTTGATCGACGGAAAATTAAGAACCAGACGCCATAATGCGAAAACCCTACAGCAACCCAGGGAAAAACCTAAGTAGAACTAGGGTTCTGGAGTCTGGAGCTGTGGTCAGGCCATAGCTGGCTACAAGCAAGTTATACTTTTAGGGAAGATCACTACCTCAATACCGTTTTATATCTCAGCCACATCTCGGATATTGCTTGGTGGAGGATCTCTCAGCCAAGCTATGCTGGTGTCCGCTTTCCAAGAAGATCGAGCACCAGAGGAATGCGTATAGATAGGAAGTTTTGGTCCACTTTCACACTAACAAAAACGATATACTCATCCTTTACAGGAGCGGTTCAACTTGTTGGGCTCTGTTATTCTCATTCTTCATTCGCGCAATTTTCCTTAGCCCCATGCTGAGAAACGCTGTCCCATTTCGCCAATACCCGCCCGACACAAATGTCCGACCAGTGGCTTTGATAGCGCCGCTCGAATTGGCTTTACAATTCGAGCCGCTTGCACATAGCCCCTGCTTAAGCGAGTCTCCCCATGTCTCTTTAACGCGGCTATTTCACTAGGCTAGGCTCATGAGAAGTCGGTCTGCTCTCTTATCGATTGCTTGCATGCACGAGATTCTGAGAGGGAACCCCCAAGGCTACTCCCACCATCTTTGATCTCGTTTCTACCTGCTCCAGGATTCACTATCGCTTTGCAAGGGAGGTAACCGACGTCGCCGCGTTGGGATCCATGTCCGATTTGCCACAGACTTGAGATGAGGTCGGATGCTACGTTGCTGGTAAAGGAACTGTGGACGAATCAAGATGAGCCTGGAAACAACCAGACCCCGACACTCCGAGCAAACCACTAGTTTGGATTAGGCTTTCCACATTCGTTGAGCCGACAGCAGCATGGGCAAGCCTGATATCGGTTATGATCGGTCGTTCAGACACGTCTCAAACACCTGCGCGCATCATGGCTAGAATCATGCTCAAGTATCCTTATCCTGATAAGGCCTGTTCTCATGGTTGTCATGATGTCGAACTTCCCAGGTTGCTATGCGATCAATTGAGTTGTACTTGGGCACAAGAGACCAGGGCAGCAAACTAAATCTCGCATCCTGGTCGATCATGAACCGAGGCTCAGGTGCCTTCCCTGAGGGTTTCATGACAGCGGTCTTGATTCCATTGCTACATAGGAGGGGTGTTAAACATCAAGGCTCTGCGTTGGCAAGTCTCTGAAATGTCTCGTGAAAGGGGACTGAAGCCTCTTCTCCACGACCCCAGATTTCCCCGCAAACTCGGGGCCTTAGAGTTCCCCAGTCTGCCGGCTCTTGATGAGCTCAACTTCGCGTGTCGTGCGTGCTTTATTATCGCGTAATAGTTTGGAGGTTTTGACTAAAAATCTGGAGAGGGGCTTTCTCAACAAGTCTGGCCAAGTGTTTGGGAACCACACTTCATCTCCAACGGCCCGGACGAGAAAATGGGGGAACCCTACCGTCCCCGCGCCGACATGTACTATGGGTCGGTGTGTCATGAGATGATTATGTACCAACCAACGCGGGGAATGCCAAGGGACTAAATGGCCTGTCTTTAAAGTTCGGCTTCCGAAGCATATAGCGACGAACGAACAAGTTTGGCTCTGTGTCTCGGATTCTAACCGTCGCTGAGTTGGCTCGTGCGGTCATGACATTGACAACTGTCGATTATCAAGTGTTTTGCACCGAGCGTCAGGTTCGACAAGCCGCCATGGGCCGAGCCCTGTCGCACAGTACACAAGCCACACCACTGTTCAACATCGGGGCTTGGACGTTTATAGAAGGCAATTTGCGAGTTCTGCAAGAGTTTATGGAACAAAACCGCGTGCCGCCATAAACAGACATGTCTTGTCAGCCACGGAAAACGTCTGGTCATGGGCGAGAGAGCGTTGCTAACGTAGACGCTTGGTATGGGCCCTCCGCTTTGATAGTGCAAAAGTTCCTCTTTGATCACATCGACAGGTTGAAATGGGTCTCGTGCGCAACGAATGCTCCGGCACCTCGAAGAGAAGCTGATGACTTTGGCCTCGTTCTACGTCGACCGTTCAGACATACAGCACATAAAAGACCAAGCGGGACAGTCATTGTCAAAAGAAAGCCCCCCATTCGTCCCCCCGCATTCCCCAGACTTTTCACGATGCACTCACGATGTCCTGGAGGGGCGGAGCAATTACACACAAAGCAGCTCTTCTCCACACAAGATGGACACTTGCAGTGCCGCAGACCAGGACGCATCCAACGACGTGCATCGCGTTAATAGCACCTATCTGTCCTATCAACTCGTCTTTCGACCCTCAGTCAGACATCTCAACAAGGCTTCGTCGTCAGACAGGTGGATACCTAATTTGCGCTTTTCAAGCTGGCTGTGATGACATTCGAAAAGCTCACTCCCCTTTTCCTTCTTCGCCGCTTGTACGTAATATCCAGTCTGCCTTGGAACGGTAACCCGACGAAGCGCCGGTGGTGGCCCAGAGCTAAGATTTGAGAAATGAGAAAAAAGCTCTTTAACTTTTGAGTTTCTCACTCCCAGTTACTATGCAGACGAACTACTGCTTCTGGTACAGTACAGTACCGAGGCCAAGGTGGCTGGTAAGCTTAAAGACGATGATCTGAACCTGCATTTCATTTGGCTCCGTTGATTGCTCTATCGTTCGGTGCGCGCGGCCCTTCTTGTGTGGGGGAGGGTGGCATTGCAGCCTTCTGGAAATCCGGGGAAGGCCTACAGAGATGGATTGGTTGCCAAAGGTATTAAGTTTTAATCAACTCTGTCTGACGGCGGAAGGTATTCCGCTGCCCGGGCGCGGGGAGCAAATGTGTGGCTGTTGGCTGTTCTTCGGTGCGCGGTTGACGATCAGTGATCGGCGCATCACCAGTCTGACGGTGGCTTGACCAAGTTGTCCAATCAATGAAGCCAGACAAGCGAGCACGAGATGACGACAATGATGATGTCGTTGTGTGACGGTGTTGAGATAAGCCTTTTTCATCGAAGGATGCTGATGCAGGGGAAAAGAGGACAGGGAACAACAACAGTGATATCTGCGGATGGTAATGATGGGCTTGGATTTCCAGAGACATGGTATTTTGGCTAAAATGCCCAAGGCCATGGATCGAGATTTGTTGATCCAGCTTTGAGAACAGACTGATAAGTCTACGGTGTGTAGCAACATCACCAAGCAAAGATCGTTTCTTTTTAAGGAGAACATGATGCCCATACAACTTGGCTGTCAAAGAATGATGATATCATTGTCGTCAATGTGCGGCTATCATTGACGAGGGCCTTGTACAGCAAATCTATGCCCTGGAAAGAGTGACGACAACTGATTATATCTTTATCAATGTCACCGTTATTGCTTGATAGTTTGAAAAATGATTTCTAATATGTTGAACAGGCAGACAGGATGGCTCTTGAGTAATATATATAGCTAAGGTGCAATTACTCCGGTAGACTACATATGTTTGGCGTGTTCAAACATGAAGTTCTTGGCTCTGGCTCTTCACTTCATGAGATCTCTCGATCCTCAAACTCGAAACCGAGCACGATACTGCAGGGTAACCTGGCGTTACAGCAGCAAGGACATGAAGGCTGCTAGGCATTGGTTGGTCCTGGATGGCCAAGCATTCAGCCTGAAGTGTGTGACATCGAGTTCTCGCAAGCATCCTTTGTTTGGCGTCAGACATTTGCAGAAAAGGGATGTCGCTCCATCACCATGACCGGCGATAAGCATACAGATATGCTTGATGACATGGTGGTCACCCTTGATCTTGGCGTCATCTCTATCTGTTGAGCATGATCTCTTCTCTGGCAGGACAGACTTTCAGAGATAAAGACTGCAGATGACTTGTATGACATCGGGGACTCCGAGAGCTCTTGGCAACAGATGATTAGCACCACTGTTAGTACAACTGTTGCCTTGTCTGCCAGGGTTTTTGTTACACAGCTTGCGACACATGTCAGCAACGTGGTCAGTACAAAGCGAACCACGGCGGAGCAGATGGGTTAGTTTGCAGAGCGGCTTTGAAGTGCTCGATGTTGGCGTTTATTGTCCGTATGAGTTGGCGAGTGAGTAAGCTTAAGTTATGCTCCTAATATTACCTTGGATGGTGATGTGTTTGTAGATACTCTTAAGCCTCTGGCTGGCTACTCCGGCTATAATTTCGCCCTGGGAAAGGTCGCTATTTACACTTCTTCTCCTTGTTTCTAACTAGACCTTCATGACCGGGAATCAAGTCTCTGAATGCCATGCATAGCAGTTCTCCTTAAAGCTATTCAGATGTGCGCCAGGGTGAATATTCTAGCGTTGAACGTAGTTACGAGTTGCGACATAGATATACTTGACGTAGAAATGCCATGGCGAAAGCCATGTTCGTCGTTTCCGCTTGAAGAGATCTGGCACAACCTCATTGCACTCTCAGTGTGAGTGGAAGGTATCATGATTCCGAGATAGCATCAAGCGAGTTACCAGACAGACAAGTGCCAATTTACTCTTTAGGGGGACTTTTTGAAACTTTCTTCTGGACACTAAACATTCTTTGCCTTGGGACTGAGACCAAATCAGTGGTTCTGCTATGGAACTCAACAGTGGAGTTTATTTCTTGGACAATAACTCTTCACCCATTTGCAATGAGGTATGGATTTGGTACACTCTTCGTATACCATGGCATTTGCCCGAGCAATGAGCAATGAATGTGAAAGTAAGTTGGCCTGTCCTGTTCCTTTGTATGAATCGGACAGTTCTAGTATTCCGCTCGTCAAGTTGTTCTTACCAGGCTGCGATGAGAGCTTGTCGACCAGAGGGCAGCTCTCATTTCTTTGTCAGAACCTACGTGTTCAAAGTTATTGCAGTTGATCCTCAAAGGCTTACTGCCAAGTTGCGATGTGACATTTGGAAGCTGGTTTCGAACTGTTACCCTCTCATCTAGCTGCACTGCTTGATAGGCTGTCCTAGCAGTTTAAGATACGAGCTTCTAAAGAACTGCTCGCTATTTTCTTTACTTGCGAGAACTATTCGAAGCTATGACTTGCATGCAACTGACAAGATAATATTGGCTCTATCTATGAGTTCAATTTGAAGTATCTCAGTCGTCTTTGCATAAAGTCTGGCGAGGTAGGTGTATATAGAACTACCCATCTGCAATGTAAAGAGAGTTGATTGACCTATGCAAGTACTTAAAGGGGTCTTTCTAAGGGCCGTGGGATATGTGTTTTGGATCCGAACTATCGAACGTCTTCAGCATCGAAGGTATGTGTTTGCTATGTGCGCATGATGTGAATCGTTCACTACCACTTTGCAACTTCTTCAGCCTTGAAGTACATACATATGTCTCCTCTGGTACTCACTCTAACTCGTTTAAACATGCCCATTATTATCCTACTACCGTAACCCAAGGGTGTTGCAAGGCATCGCCTGGCACTATATGCGCCATCACAAGAATTACTGTTATTACATAACACTTAGTTGCTATGCAAACTTAGAATCTTATCAAATGAGTTTTAGTACTGGAACCCGTTTGGAGTGCTCGGAAGCCTAATTCAAGGTAGAGACAACTTTAAGGGGTAGGTAGAATGGAACATAGTACAACCGCCTGTGGTGCGGTCACGACATAAACCGGAAACATACATAGCTATCAAGCCAATTAATTCTGTTGCCTAGTATCAGGGAGCTAGGGTTAAGTCGTTATGGCTTCGTACACCACAAGGGGCACATTGAAGGTCAAGTTCTTAAAGTGTTGCCTGCTGAACTCCACTATAGCCAGTATTGCGAAATAAGACACGAGAGCTAGGCAGCAGATTAAATACAGAGACAACAAGAGGATTTATAGTATCGAAAGACAGAAACAGTACTTGATTTGCGGCCTAGCTACTCTAGGATATCTAGATTGTAGGTGCTGTGATGAATACCACATAGTACATAGGGTATCATCTAGCAATGGGATAATAACTTCTGAACCTCGATTCAGTCGGATAAATAATTCAGAGTCACTTTGTTTCGAAATTGTCCAAATGGATGATTTTTGATAGATTCGTCTTTATTGATTACTCGTTAGTCGAATATATATTTGCCAAGGGTCGCATATATCACATTTTACTTTTAACAGTATTACCCCTAACATAACGCTGCAAGTCACATATCACAGCCAAAATAAATATATGGTCGCACAACACAACGAATTACTCGCTCAAGCCAAACAAAAGCTAGACATTATCAACCCTTCAACCGAGATCGCTATTGCTGCCCTGTCATAGGTGGTTGCTGGGCCAGCGCGCCACACAGTGAGAGCTGAGCGTGCCTGCTACAGCTTCGTTTAGGCATCAATATTTTGAATACTATATCAGCGTCAACTGCGATACTATTTCCAAGGCAGAAACACAGAACCCCCGATTTTTAGGCAAAACCTGAATTTCTCAGCCTCTTCATCATCTCAGCTATGGACCAGTTCATCCTTGATCATGCCCAACGCTACCAGGATCTGGTGAAGCGGTTTAAGCCCCCGCCTACCAAGACCAAGCCCAGCAATGAAGAGTCCAATCCCGACATCACTATCGCTGCTAGGCTTCGGCCTATGATGGAAGATGAGAAAGAAGGGGGACAGTTGATTGGCGTCTTCCCCAGAAGCGGACTGCCAGGGACCATCGACCTACACGAGTTGCGAAGACCAGTCAGGGGTCCTCCTCCTCTAGTAGTAAGTTACACTACTACTTCCACTCTGTCGAGAGATGCTGACATACTATCAGTCTGCAAGCTTCCGCGTAGACAGAGTCTTTAATTCTGAAAATACAACAGAGGATGTCTACCATGAACTTGTCAAGCCTCTTGTTCCATGGGCCTGGGGCGGCGGAGTTAGCACCATGTTCGCCTACGGCCAGACGGGTTCAGGAAAAACCCATACTGTCAGCGGTCTCGAGCGCCTCATTGCCGATACCTTGTTCTCTAGCGATGTCCAGGGCACTCGCAATATCTTCATCTCCATTATTGAACTCGCGGGCAACTCAGCCTTTGATCTCTTGAACACACGAAAGCCCGTCTCTATTCTGGAAGATTCTTTTGGGTCGACTCACCTTGCGGGTGCCTCAGAGTATCGCGTCACGGACGCCGGGACTTTGATCAAACACATCAACAACGCTGCGTCTTTCCGCCGAACAGCGTCCACACAAAAGAATGATTCTTCGTCACGATCACACGCCATTTGCAAGATTCGGCTTGAGAACCCTGAACTGCCCCAATCTGATGATGGACTGCTGTATCTCATCGACCTTGCTGGGTCCGAAGCAGCGCGTGATGTAACCGAGCACTCATCCCAGCGCATCAAAGAATCCCGAGAGATCAATGCAAGCCTGTCTGTGTTGAAAGACTGTATCCGTGGCAGAGCGAGTGTCGATATTACAAGAACTGCACTTAACAAGAAGGTATACGTGCCATTCCGACAGAGTTCCCTGACAAAAATCCTCAAGCACGTCTTTGACCCAGCTGCAGAACGTAGCTGCAAGACTGTCGTGGTAGCTTGTGTCAACCCGAGCTTTCTTGATGTTGGTGCGACCAAAAACACCCTGAGATATGGAGAGATGCTCAGAGTAACCGTGCCCAAGGCGGTTACGCCAAAGTACGAAGCTGCGAAGCCAAGCACATGGCCTCAAGATGTGCTCCACGACTGGATTCTCAAGAATGTAAGTTGTTAACCACCCGTATATCAAATTGACTCTGATAACTAATATGCTCTCTTGACAGTCTGGTGTACCAGCCATTTCCCCCACAATGCTCGCGCCCAAGGAAACGGGAATTCAGCTTCTTCGCCTCCCTGTTCCCGAGTTCATCACACGCTGTCTCAAGGCACCAGGCGTCACGCTGGAACAAGCCACCGCTTTCCAGTCCAAATTCTGGCGTCTTCACATTGATTCTCAGCGTGCAGCTAGCACGAAATCAAAAACAGACCAGAATGAGACCAATGCAGAGAGCGAGGCAGATAAGTTCGAGAAGCAAGGTCTTTCAAGCCGTGACCCAAGACCAGAGATGGCTGAGGTCCCTTTCAAAGAGCGTCTCCGACCGGGAATGGTGGTTAGCTGGAACCCATCTGACGACACGCCAGGATTTTATCGTCTGCCTGGTCGCAATCTCGTTATGATCCTGAGTCCCGAGGGTGAGGGGAGCTTCAGATGTGCTGTTACGGTGCCAGCTATCATGCCCGGGGCGTTCGAGATATATCTGTGGCAACAGGTTGTAGCGGCGGTTGATACGATGGAAGCGGAGGTCCTGCTTGAGTATGATGCTGGGACGAGGTACTACTACGAGAATTTGTAAGTGTATGGTTCCACTGGTTGCGAGCATTTTCGAATGGAATGCAGGGAGTGGCTTTGAGTGGAAGCTTAAGAGAGCCATGGGCAGTAGGACAGACCAGAGAACTCGCGCAGCATTGCAGAGCAAAAGTTCTGGTAGTTGTAGAACCGAGTTTGCTTTCCCCGGAATTGGCAGCGTGTAAGACTATATCCGTTTGGCTCTATATATGATGAAGTCATACAATGGCCGTAACTAGATGTCATCAATGCCTTCAATATTGCCCGTGATTGTTTGCTATTACAGGGAACATGGTATAATTAGATTCAGCCGTCATATTAGTATATCTAACTGTAGACAAAAGCCTTAAGCCTCCCATTAAATACTCCTCAATCACTGCGCCCATGCTTAGCCCCAACTGGGTATCTCATTTTAGATTGAAGGGATCCAGCAGAGGGGCACTTTTCCTCAGTTATCCTCGGATTTAAGCCTTGGCCTCCTCAGCAAGGGCCTTGAGGATAGGCTCCTCAAGGTTCTCAGGCTTGGTAGTGCTTGCCCATCGTCCCTTGACCTGGCCATCACGACCAACGAGGAACTTTTCAAAGTTCCACTTGACGCGCTTGAGGCCGAGAAGACCCGACTGCTGGTCCTTGAGCCAGGCCCAGAGAGGGTTGGTGTTGTCGCCGTTGACCTCTGTCTTTTGCATAATGGGGAAGGTGACGCCGTAGTTGACCTGGCAGAAGTTCTGGATGTCGTCGTCGGTGCCTGGCTCCTGGCTGCCGAACTGGTTGCAAGGGAAGCCGAGGATGATAAAGTCGTCCGGGTGCTTGGCCTTGATGTCTGTCCAGAGCTTCTCGAGGCCAGCGTACTGAGGGGTGAAGCCGCACTTGGAGGCTGTGTTGACGATGAGGACGACCTTGCCCTTGTAGTCGGCCAGGGGGAACTCTTGGCCACGCTCTAAGAATTTGTTAGTTGAGTTCCTGTTCTGTGGTATGAAATGATATGGTTCTGGGGTGGGATGTTGTCGAAGCGGGGTACATGAAAATTACATACTGTCAAGCGGCTTGAAGTCGTAGAAGCTAGTAGCAGAAGCCATCTTGGGCGTTGTACTCAATTGACGAGTAGAGATGAAAGGTTGGGTTCTGATATATGAATTGCTGGGGTTCAAGACGAAAGAGACAAGTCTTTTGTGGTTGAGAGGTGAGAATGGTGGGGGAGAAGAAGAGGTGGTGGTGGATTTATTAACCCAACGGAAACTTGGTGATAGCCGTAAATTAATGGCAGATTTGAGCCAACGAGGGACAGGCTTTGGGTACATGAGTTTTTATACAGCAGGGGTTATATGTAGTTAATTGGTTTAGTTCATGACCCTTCTAGAGCTGTCAAGTTACACAGCCTTCAAGAGAGCTTTCTCTTAGGCCTCGGCACTTGTCGCCATTTCTGGTCTGGTGACGTATTATAGGTGGAGTGATCGGGGTCTGGAGTTCAGCCGGGACCGGGATAGATTCGATACTTATTTGGAATCATCATGTAAATTTTCATGTGAATACGAAGGATGAGGACTTGATGATAGTTGGGATTATCTGGTTACTTGAGTTAAGGTAGACATCGGCAATGGCTGTATATATACTCCGTACCTGTATCAACTTCTATGATAAGACTTTAGTTAAAGCCAAGCATGTCCAGCCAACAAATTAGAACCAAGAGATGATTGAGACAACAGCGCAGAGCCTCAGCTCACTTCACTTTATAATACACGTAATTACTCCGTAGCCCAACTATAAATCAGTAAACTTAGACACTATATTCACTTGAAAAATCAAATCCATCGGTATCGGTGTAAAACTTTGGTCGACTGTCGTATCACTAAACACCCCGCCCCGGCAATTACCCCGAACTGGCTGCCCCGCTTATTACTAAGGCAATGGGAACACCCGGCGGCCGCTCGTACCTTGTAACTGGACCCCTACCTAATCCAGATAACGATAAGGTAGCGATAACAATCATGAGTTTTTGGTGGCGCTACTGTACGTCACCGTTGGACCCCGACTCGACTCCATCTGAATTCTGATCTGAACGGAAAACGTTTGTGATAATCAGTCACTTCAAGGTACCTAAAGTACTTACCTTGAATTTTCAACTATCGCGAGTCATTTCTAGTATACACAACACTTTTTGGTTATCTACTCATGGACGGAAAGAGGAATATTGTCGTCGTTGGTCAGTTTCCCCCACTACTTTGACCACTTCACTTACTGCCTTACCTCACTTATCCTCTCCCAAGTCTTGATCTCCAATCCACATCCTCACAGCCTTGTCCTTCACTACTGACAAGTCCCCAGGAGGCGGCATCATTGGTTGCACAACAGCCTATTACCTCACACGCCATCCCAAGTTCAACCCAGCCTTACATACAATCACTCTCCTCGAGGCTGCTCCTTCCATCGCCTCAGGTGCATCTGGCAAGGCTGGTGGTCTTCTAGCCCTCTGGGCCTACCCGACATGTCTAGTTCCTCTTTCGTACCGCTTACACGCCGAGCTGGCCGCTGATCATAACGGTCCTCAGAGATGGGGCTATCGTAAGCTTGGCTGCGGCAGCTTTGAGGCTGTAGTGACGCGGGATAAGATCAAGTCAATTCAGACCAACGGCAACAGCAACGGAAACGAAAACGGCAAGGCCTGGGAGAAACTCCCCAAGCAAAACGGCGCCGCAAAAGACTTATTGGAAGCCGGTAACTTGCCAAAGGACCTGGACTGGGTGGATCGTGAGATTATCGACAATTGGTCTGAGATGGGAGTACCTGGGACGACAGAGACTTCGCAGGTGCATCCCTATCACTTTACAACATCCATCGCAGAACTCGCCCAACAAGGCGGCGCTCAAATACACACCAATGCCAAAGTGACAAGGATAAAGTCGACAAAGGCTGGCGTTGAGAGCATCGAATATTTGGATCGCAATACAGATGAGAACAAGACCATCGACTCTGTGACGGATATTGTCGTCGCTGCTGGACCATGGACAAGCAAAGTTCTGCCACGAGCCAAGGTTGAGGGACTAAGGGCGCATAGCGTTGTCTATGATGCCGATCTTAGTCCATATGCCGTCTTTACAGATATTCAGCTCCCACCGGACTTTGTTCCTGAGCATCGCGCCAAGATGGGACAGAAGAGAAGACACAGGGGCAATGTTGACCCTGAGATTTACGCGCGCCCATTTAACGAAGCTTATGCATGCGGTAAGTCCACACTACGCATACACAAAGACGTTGGTTCTGACTTGATGTAGGCGAGCCAGATACAAATGTCCCTCTTCCTGAGACAGCAGATCAAGTGGAATGTGATGAAGCTCAGTGCGACGACATAATCTCATACATCAGCACATTCAGCCCCGTATTGGCTGCTGCACCTATTAAAGCCAAGCAAGCATGCTACCTTCCGCGACATATCCAATTCAAACAGGAGAGCGGGCCATTGATCGGCAGAACCACCGTGCCGGGCATATTCGTCGCGGCAGGTCATACTTGCTGGGGAATCCAGAACGGCCCGGGAACGGGCAAGCTCATGTCCGAATTTGTGTTTGACGGGGCGGCGAAGAGTGCTGATGTTGACAAGTTGGATCCTAGAAAGTTTAAGGTTTAGCGGCTGTCTTGGGTTAGTTCTAGATACGACGACTTCATAATTGGAGAGATAGGATAATTGAGAAGTAATGAATAGACTTATTTTTGGAAATTGAACTCAAAGTCCCTTCTATCATAGCTCGATGTAAGGTCCAGGCTCAATGCGAAAGGGTTTACAGGCATACATTCGTGGGAAGATGAGTTGAAGCCCAAGTTGTTGGTTGGTTCTCCAAAGAGCCTCAGATACAAAGAACCAACAATGAGTATGATATGAGTTCCTCAACAGATAAACGTCCTATCTAGAAAAGGTCGGTTGTTCAACTCAGCTTTGACTTAACCCCAACCCTGGAACCTTTTCGGGCCTAACTTTAGTCTCTTATCGATAAGACTTTGCGATCAGAAATTTAGCGGGCAACGTCCCTCCGTCGCCTACACTCTATCAACATCTTTTTAATCAACACCTAATTCACTTTAACAATGGGCCGCGAACTTCAAAAGAAAAAGGCTCGTTCGGGCCGTCAGCCCGTCCGAACCTTCAACAGAGCCAAGAAGATCCTCAACCCTCGAGGCAACGACGCAATTGCAAAGAACTGGTACACACTCCCATCGACGGCTTATACCAGCGAAAAAAAGAACTAAAAAAAAAAAAACTGACACAAACACAACAGGAATAAGAAGGAGACTCTGGCCCAAAACTACCGTCGTCTCGGTCTCGTCGCCCGTCTCAAGGCCCCCACCGGCGGCACGGAGAAGAAGCTCGGCGCAACCACAACCCGCACGTCGCCCAACGACCCCTTCTCCATCGCAACCGTCGAGAACGCCATCGTCTCCGAGGCGCGCGTCGAGCGCGACGCAGACGGCAACATCATCCGCATCCTCGGCCAGGCAAAGCCCAACCCGCTCAACGACCCGCTCAATGAGCTCGACAACGACAGCGACCAGGAGGAATGGGGTGGCATCGAGGATGACCCCGAGGCGACCGACGTAGTCAAGTCGCTCCTCGAGGAGAGCAGACAGCCGGATGTGCCCAAGAAGAGACATCAGAGCGGCCGCGAGAGGGAGTGGTTGGAGAAGTTGGTGGCCAAGTATGGAGATGATACGGCGGCCATGGCCAAGGATCGCAAGTTGAACCCTATGCAGCAGACGGCGGCGGACATTGCCAAGAGGATTCGCAAGATGAACAAGGAGTGAAGGAGACTATGTTCTGGAAAAGAGATGTGTTATTGGTAGTGGCTTGAGTCGGACCGCTATATCATCAAGTGCGGAGCATCAAAAACTGGCATTGAACAGAAGGCGTTGGGAGTTGGGCTAGAGCATATTTAAAAAAGACAAGATGTAGCATGTGTTTTCTTCATTTACACGACTGAATTTTGTACTGTCCGAAGTACCAAGTATCTGCAAGCACAAGAGAATCCAAGTGCCCCAAATGCGTGCGTATGCATGCAATGCTCGTCTCATATACAGCCAAGGTATCATCCATCTCCATCTCCTCTCAGATTCATGCCATCTGCGCAATTCATGACGCCGTTAACGCCTCTTCTCAAACAGAGGCGTCATCTTATCTACCATACAAAAATGTGAACCGCATTCCAGACGCAGACATTTCCCAGGTTGTCCTTCACCCAAGCAAAACAAAACACCGTTGCCAAAAAACAGAAATCAATCTATGTCCTTTCGTTTGTTTTGTTTACCTGCCGCCAAGGCCTAGTGGCGTCCGGTCATAGTTGCCGGCGGGGAACTGAGCTGGCATGTCCTCGTAGGGGTGACCACCTGTAGGGTTGGCGTAGCTGGCGGGCATAGAGGGGGGAGCGCCGCCGTGGTACTCTGTGTCATTATCGAAGAGGGTGTTGTTTCGGGGAGGCAAGGCGCCGAAGCGGTCAGGATCATCATCGTCAGCGCTGTAGGGGTTGGCATCGCCGTAGCGAGAGCCGTAGCTGTTGTTATTGTAGCTGCCGTACGCACTGCCCGATGGCTCGTGGTCGTCCATGTCAACTCGCTCGTAAGCCTCGTCGCCATGAGGAGCCATGGAGAAAGCAGCCTTGTCGGGATCGATGTTGTCGTTGCCCATCTGACGGTTGTCATAACCCGGCAGAATGTTGTGGTTGTTGTAGTAGTTGAGGGTAAAGGCTGACACAAAGGTTGAGCCAGCAAAGAGAAGGCTGCAGAGTTGGTCAGTGAATGGTTTGAAACGGTTCAGGTTTGGATACATACGTGACAATGACACCGCAACCGACGATACCCTTACTGACGCTGCAGGCCGTGCCGCATTGGTCGGCAGCATTGTAAGCGGCCTGTGTAGCGAAAGCGGACAGCCACATGATGGTATAGAGGGCATCGACTGCAAGCATGGCGTGGGGCTGAGCGAAGCGGCGAGTGCGGTTCCATCGGGGGGTCATGATGAGGAAGATCCATGCTGGGACAGAAAGGAAGCACTTCACGTCTGTTAGCTAGCTGTATGGATAGATGATGGAATAAGCATAGTATCAGTGACTTACCACTGCGAATGTCCAGCCATTCCTGCCCGTAATCTCAGCATCCTTTGCATTGAAAACACCAATCTGCAAGCACCACGCAACCAGAGAGAAGATGATCTGGAAAGAGTGAACACCCAGCTTCAGATTGGGAACGATATCGGGGTCGATTTCGAATTTCATGACGGGTGATTGATATGGGGTTCAGATAGATAGGGTATAGATTTTTTCGTAGTTGATCAGTCGAGCTAATGCTCTGATCGTCGGGTCGAAAGACAGAACGAAGCTGTGAATAGATCCAGATACGTAATGTGTCTTTAGCTGAATCGCAAGCGCTTGTTTCGTGCTGAAGGGATCGATCGCCTTTGGAAGGGTCGTCGTCAAAGAGATGAGGTCGCTGAATCAGATGAAATGCAGACAGAGGAAAGAAAGAGCGTTATCGTCAAAAGAGTCAAGTTAGATAATAAGACAACAGAAGCGAGATGTTGACTTGTTTACAAGACGTTGGGTTGGGTCTGAATTAAGTTCGATGGTCCTTGGAAACCCTGACGAAACAGGTTCCCTGGCCAGCAGCCCAGCAGCCAGCTAACCTACCTAGCAAGCAGCAGCCCCAAGCCCCAGGCCCATCCATATGACGCTCGCCTAGGCCTAAGCCTCCACAATAGCAAAGATTGGCTGGCCACGCGTTGCTAGACGCAACCTGGCAGTCTTACTGTGGCTTGTATATGTTGCTTGGTCACTATCTAGATTATCTACCGATGTTTTCTACTATGTAAGCGCTAATTCCAGGAGAGACATGTCAACTGAAGAGTGTTATCAAAGCTCTGAAAGGTGCCCTGCAGCGCCTGAACGCTCTGTGCCCTGGCAAGCTGCCAAGGCTTATTGAACTGCAGAGCCACACTTGGCCTTGAGACACTTGCTGCGCCACTAACTAAAGAGGAGAAAATCTAGAGGACCACTTGGAGGAGTTTACGTTTAGCTAGAGCCAATAATGTGTCACGGGAAGCGATTTGTATCTAAATTTATATATGGCTGATGGAAAGGCTGACAGGCTCGCTTTTCGCTGTGTGCAGTGCCGTTCTTGGTCTTTGTTATATATCCACGTAGGGCACGGATGCTTGCATTTGATTCATGCCGTTGAATGTTAATCCTGAGTTACAGTCGCATTCTCTACCACGATAATTACGCAGCTTTCGTATCTTTTATGACGTTGCCATCCGGATGTTGCGGGATGGATTAATCAAAGTTGGAGGTGGATGGCAGTTCTGGAAGAAGGAGATAAATGCCTTAGATCCAAGGCAGAGACTATTCCCTCAACTCCCCAGGTTACATCCTAGCAATTGAAGCTCCACTTACAACCTCACCCAAACCACGGTTCACGCGACAACACCCATCGATGCTTACAACACTGAAGCAAAACTGCCGTGAATGGACTCTACCTATGCTTAATGTCATGCTTAAAACTTACACTGCCACGGATACTGACGCCAAGAACTGCAGCAGATGTGATACAAAAAGGGGTCCTGTCTATTCTACCTCTGAAACAGGCACCTCGTCAAGGGTCCCAGCTTTGTTCCGTCGTCATCTCCGTCAATCTAATCTTTTGGGAATAGTTACAAAATTGAGTATGCCCTCTTAAACTCCTCACGTGATTTAGTATGTACCTAGATGGGTCAGATCCGTTTAAAAGGCGTTCAACTTGTCAACCAACAACACCAAATACCACCAAAATGACACAGGCACAACTGGGTTTATTCAAGACCTTTTTATTCATGGGTATCTACCTAGTGGTTTGACTATTCTACCTTCCTCCATCTCAGACCTCAAGCGAGTGCCTTGGTGTATCTTGGATCCAAAACCAGGATCATCTTCTCCTCAGAGTCGCTTCCTTCATTGCCTTACCGACACTCGGCCGTGGGTATCATTATAAAGACAGAAAAGGAAATAATTTTCAGTTGTGAACGATTTATGCAACGCCAGCGCTGAATGCATTCTTGTGGCTTTCATCCTATTCTTTGTTTTCTTCTCTTTCCTCATTTTGATACTTTTGTGATTATTCTTATAGCAACAGTGCTATAGGTATAAGCAGAGCTATTGCAGCGCCAGTTGGTGGCTGTATACTGGCTCCTGCGCCATCTGCATCTTTTGATGGTGCTGCTTCTGCCGCGTCGAAACGCATCTTGGCATAGTTTTTGAGATCCCTTGGTAACTTGGTGGACATCTCAAAGTTGTCATCATCAAACTCAAGGCTGGAATCGCTCTTGAGGCCAAGATTGGTAAGTTCAGCAGAGCTGAGTTCTTGGCCCTTGTACTTGATGACCTTAAGGACGGTCTTCTCAAGAGGTGCAGTGTTGTTGCCATTCGAAGGAAGGCCAGTCGCTTCCTGGCCTGCGACTTGAGTCCGCAAGGTTGAAGGACGCTGGATGGTGGTCTCGGGAGCAGATGTGGCTGCAGGGACGTTCTCTTGGTATGGCGAGCCACCCCGGGGATAAGTCATGGTTGCAGCTATAGGCTCATCGCCGCAGATGCTGCAAGTCTCTGGGCTTGAGGTGAAGCCGTATGGGATGGCAGTTGGTGTGGCATCAACTGGCATGGCTGACATCCCTCGGTAGATTTCCTTGACCTTATAAGGAAACTCGGCGATGCCACTGGGGGAAAAGACGTCAAGTGTCGTTGTATATGTGTTGGTGTAGGTGCAGCCGGAACAGTTGCAGTCTTGACACTCGGGCATCTCGACTGTCCAATACTCGTCGGCACCCTGTGTAGGTTCTGCCGGACCAAAGTTGGCTTGAGTTGTGCTGAAGCATTCTGTCATGGTCCGAGTTGTATAAGTGTACCGTTGAGCAGCAGCCTGTGTCGACCACAAGGCGCAGAAAAGAAAGATTATAGGCTTCATTATTATATGTTTTATTGTTGATGAAGAAAAGAATGAGACAAGCAGATCTGAGTGAGACAGGATCTGCGACAGATATCTATATTCAGGGTCCTGCGAGCGGCAAGCGAATCAACGTTGCTGTGGTCCTTGCAGATGCCCTTGCATGCAACTCTATCTTGCAGCCAGATCCGGGCCACAGATCTTCATCAGCATCATTGTCACCGAATTGATGTGACCCATCACATCGAGACCCTCAGCCTCAGAACTCAGGGTCAGCCGCCTGTCCACTCGTCGGCCGCTTCAGTACGCAGCCATACAGGAACGGGCATAGGTCAGCCAAAACGTCTGCTCAACCCCGATCTGCGGGCTCCAAACCTGGGTCGCTGGGTCTCCTTCAAACTCTGTTGAGCGAATGCCCTGGTGAGGCTGTCAGAGAGCAGAGCTTTGGTTTGATATTCGGAGGTATCAGCCCTTGAATTCCTACAGCTTACAAACCGCCGCACGACTACCCTTCCTTTCTGGGACACGGTGATGTTGCAAGTGGAGCGGAACGAGTCCTCTAAGAGACTCTCGGTTGCGGTTCCGGTCGATCACATTAGCTAGGTCCGCAGGCCTTGGCTCCCGTTACCGGCCATAGATGGATGGTCTACAACGACACTCATTCGGTCCATTGATGCCATGACATTCTTGTCACAGCCTGTCACTTCCATTTCAAGGGTCATGGACCACAATCTCCCTTCCCTTTGCAGCTATCGTTACTAATTGCCAAGAAACCTACATCTGCCGTCTATTTCCGTATAGTAGTGCGCCTCAAAATGCTAAAGTCGGAAGCTTATAACTCATCGACCAAGCAGATTCGACAGCGCCCGTTGCCCACGCTTCCTACTGGCCATAGCGCCCATCCTATCTCCTCAAAGACTCCGGTCTCCATAATCTTAAGGAACTGGACAAGAAACTCTATGCTGACAGCAAACGGTCCCTTGGGGGAGCATATCCAGTGGCAACAGAGGGTTGGATCCGATGCAGTCATATCCTGTACGGATTAGGATGTCCTTGAGCTCATGATGACTTGGGAGGCAGAGACAGAGGCAAAAGATGATGTGAAGATCTCCAACGCAGACTGGAAAACCTCAATCATAGCACTGATCCTCGTTGCAACGCGACAACGTGAAGACAAACCGGTTACGAGATATTGCCACAGTGCTACAACAACGACAGTTGCAAGGGAATGGCCAGCGTTGTTGAGCCGTCGCCCTGACTCACTGGCTAGACAATCCATTCCGCCCTGCTTTCCGCTCTTCGCTTCCTCCTCCGCAGCACCTCTCCTTACACCCCTTCCCAACATGCTTCGGTCACCATTTCCCACTGAAAAAGATGTGCTATGGGTGTGTATCTCCAGCGGCTACCGGACGAAAGCGTCCAGTGGGCGTTTCAAACCCGTCACGTTCCCAGGAGAGCTGTTGTCTTAGACAGCCCACTAGATCTAGACTTTTAACCCACCTAGAGGGCTGGATCCAGGCCTTACGAGCAAGCCATCACAGCCAATCGAGGGAAATAATTCGGCAGTCGCTCCTAGGCTTCCCGTAGCAGATTGCTGTGGCTCTTTTGGCAGGTAATCTCCCCCAGCGTCTGGATGCCCAGTCATCTTACGGGGGGGTTTCTCGTGACCCCACTCTCGCCCGCATCGTGGACGGTAGCTAACAATTAGCCAGACGGGCTCGGTCCAGCCCTTTAACAATCTGCCCTGTCGGCCGCCTTGCACTATCATCTCTTAGCTCCGGCTGTGCATAATTATATCGCTCGAAAAAAGAAAATTGTCCGAAGCGTTGCATAAGAGCCTCAAAGAACTACTCCCAGCGCAGATAGCTTCAGGTAGATTGGGCGTCGTACCTGTCGTGGTCAGCTGCTCGATGTCAGGAATGGGAGCAGTAAGTGATGATCTTGTGCTGTCACCGGTTGAGATGTGATATGTGTTTTCGACGTATTCTTTCATCCAATGCCCTGCAATTGGACTAAGGGCCTTCTCTTTTGGGATGTCACAAAACTTAGCTGAAAGGAATGATCTCAAAAAGTGACAAAGTTAGAGTCTCAAAACATCACAATAAACTCACGTTACACAAACTTCTCAATTCAGAATATTACATGGCTTTGCTCCGGGGAGGCGTTTTTCTAACCTATGCGGATCTAATTCCATCCGTGTCAACTTTGAGTCTAGACAGACTGGACTGACAACAGTATCTGCCCAACGTCCCACCGGTCCGAGAAAGATCAAAACATTTACTAGGGATA
Organism: Fusarium guadeloupense; assembly: GCA_021655865.1. Lineage (NCBI taxonomy): Eukaryota > Fungi > Ascomycota > Sordariomycetes > Hypocreales > Nectriaceae > Fusarium > Fusarium guadeloupense. The sequence continues at coordinate 180,121 of JAJJWM010000188.1, forward strand.
GAATATGGCTCTAAGTAAAGCAATACTTTTATTCCTTTCTGTTATCTATATAGGCTGGGCTGGGCTTCTGGACATTACCATTAGCGTCTATCAACACTTTGTATTCTCAGTCATTACATGGGCAGGAAATCACTCTAACCATTGTCGAATCCTATTAGCTCATTGAGTATTTACTTCAAAACAGAAGTAGCTACGCCCAATTCTTGATAACTGTATACGAGGTGGTTTATGCACGATTCTTGACTGGCTCAAACCAACCCTCTTCTTCCACAAGGTAGCTGACTGTGTCTATATCCCCCTTGTGGAGACATACACAGACGTGCCATTCTTCGAGATCATCCCGCTCATTCTTTCGTGGCAGGCGAATCACAGTCCCCTCTTGTAGATCGTTCATGTAAGGCACAAAACGTGGCTCGGTGTCCTGTATAAATGGTAAGTGACACTCAAACTGCGCACCATAGCAGGTCCAATCCTCAAAGATGAGGCCGTCAGTCTGGCTTCGAAGTGCTCGATCGTAAGCAACTCTGTCCACAGAAGGGTTTATGGTTTGTTTCAGCCCGTAGAGCTTACGCATATGGTCCTTGCTGATACCCCGTCTAGCCTCGCGGATCAGCATGGCTGCATACCCTAGCCGTTCAAAGTCTGTAAAATCTCTGGTAATATCTCTCCACTCATGGACAGGACCAAGCAGTTCCACTTCACCACAGTTCGCAACAGCAGCAACGGTACTGTGGCCGGTGTAACCAGGGCCGTACTCGCGTCCGGATATAGAGAGGTGGCCAGGAGATGCGAGTATAGTCTCGTTTGGCATATTTCTCGATGGGTGTGAGGGTGAATTCCATTATGTCACGTATATCATCTTGGCCATCGTCATGCTGATCATTCCCCGGTCTTGGTGGGCTACTGTCGCCGCTGCTGTTGGAGGATGTTGCCATGAGAGACGAGAGGATGAGAGCAACAAGTTGTTACTGATCTTCTGTATAGGTAACTAAAGAGCCATGTCTCTGCTCTCGAGGTAGGCGCATCACAAAGATCTAGCTAAAGAGTATCAATTCATATACCCTCGTTTTACTGGAAACATTAGCATTGTTTTTCTTTTGGATAGGCAAATGGCACTAATCCATAATATCGATTCTGATTAACAAGACTACCTACAAAGCACTGGAGCAATGGATGTTATCTTGGATGAAGCCTCTCTGTTTTCCTTTTAAGGAGTCATGCGGCATAATCATTCATTCACTGTCAACTCTATCACTCCCAAATTCTATCCACATTTTAACATCTTTACTCTTCCACTCCAATCTAATCAAACACGCCCCCTTTCCTCTTACAATCACCGTCTCTCAAGAGTTGAGTGCAACGTGTGCTGCCTCATGAGCGAGATACAAATCAGCCCCAAGATGGAAAACCCAAGCAGTGTCAGCCAAACGCCCCTGAACGCCTCTACAAACGAGCTGATAACTCCATCATACCATCCCTCAGGAAGATGCTTGATCTCGTCGAGGTCGTCACGGATACGGCGGATCTCATCCGCGGCCCCGGGTTCGTCTCCAAACCTCTGCCAGAGTCTAGCTTTAAGGATGTTCTGGTATACGGCGGAGCCGATGGTCACCCCCACAGTACTACCAAGGCTGCGCGCAAGATCTAAAGTTTATTAGCATTTGGGAACGTGAAGAACTTTGGGTCAGCTTACAAGTTGCAGAGGTGATGACAGCCTGCTGAGAGTGGTCCACAGCAGCAATGCATGCCAATAGCGTTGTTGTGAGTGTGGCACCATAACCAGAACCGATCAAGAAGAAGGATAGGGCAATCAGCCACTTGGGACTATGCTCATTCTGAACTGTGAGGACCACAACTCCAGCAATAAGGAACAGCAAGCCCGTAATGCCCAACTTGACGTACTTTCCAGTCTTCTTCATGATAAAGCCGGAGATGAGAGATCCAGCTGAGATACCAATAGGAGACGGCAAGATCTGAACACCGGATTGTGTGGCACTGCTACCGAGGACTTGCAAGTAAAGCGGGACATAGAAGAGAGCTCCCATAACTGCCATGGTACAAGCCAGATTGCAGAGACAAGCGTTCAGAACAGTTCGGTCGAGAAGAAGCTTGACGGGAATAATCGGTTGACGAGCCTTGCTCTCCCAAAACAGGAACAAGCCAAAAGTAATAACAGCCAAGGGGATCGTAGTCAGTGGAAGAGGATGCGTCCAAGGGACGATGTTGCCGCCAGAGTTGAGTCCCAAGAGCAGAAACACCAGGAAAGACGACGTCAAAAATGCACCCATAAAGTCGATTCGCGCAAGGAATGACTTATCCGACTGCTTCGGAGGTACCCTGACAAGAAAGTGGACAGCCACAGCAGAGACAAGCACGGGGGGGACCTGGATCAAGAAGGCCAGTCTCCATCCCTGAGAAGTATGGTCGTTGATCAAGCCGCCAAAGACACCACCAAGCATTGCACCAGATCCATAGCAGATATTGCCCAGTCCCTGAACAATTCCTCTCTTACGCAGAGGAACCAAGTCGGAGCCCAGGAACGTCGAGATGCTCATCAACCCACCACCACCAATACCCGCAACGACACGTCCGAGAATCATGACATTCGCATCCTGCGCAAGGCCACAGATGAGATTTCCGGCTGCGAAGAAGATGTTGCTGAAAACGAGACCAGGTCCTCGACCAAAGATATCAGTCAAACGACCCGAGATGGGTTGGCACGCGGCATTGGAGATGAGATAGGCAGTTGCAAGCCATGAAAGTAGACTAAGAGACTGGAACTCGCTTGCAATTGGTCCTGAGAGAGTCGCGATGATGGTAGAGTCGATAGCACCCAGAAAGACGCCAATCCAGGCCGTACCAAAGATGAGCGTCAACTTAGCAGTCGATACCTCCTCAGCAACAATCGTCGTCTCTTCTTCCTGTCCTCCTGGGACGCTCTGGTCTGGCTCGTCTCCTCGTGCCTCGCTAGCTGGCTCAGGTCCTTGGTTCTCAGCTTGGTTCGTCGACTTTAGCAAGGGAGTGCGCTCGTCATTGAGCGCATTCACTCCGTTTTCGGCAACGGCAGAAGCGCTGCCGCTCGGAGTATCGCGCATTTTCACTTTCAGTCAGCGATTAGTTAGGAGAGTAAAGATTGAAACTGGTATTATCAGAGGAATCTTTGAAATATGGCGCGAATGCCAAAGGCAAGAGGATATCTTATAAATGTTGCAGTATTCGGAGGGTATCGGGCCTATGAGACGTGGGGGCCTTATGCCGATCAGCAAGCAGCCAATGACGTCGATGAATTGCCCCGTTTTTGTGTAGGGTAGCACTCACCGAGAACGGAGTTGTACAACAGCCGTTGCTGCACTAAGGACGGGATGATCAAGGGATGAAGAACAATCAACTGAGTTAATTATTGATTCACCGTATATGTAAGAGTCGCATATACTGCATAAGCGCTGTCAATATTAGGGCGCGGTATTAGATAATGTTGTTATGCCAATCAATGGTACCTCACGTCAGACCATGACATGGCTTGATTTTTTATGTTTTTGATTCATTTACATACTCATAATTTTGTTTCAGGGTCAGATACAGACACCAGGACTGCCATATCTCCCTTGCCTAGTCAGTTGAATCCCTCTAGTCATTAAATGCAACGCTATGCAAACTCATGCCCATCCAAAAAGGGTCTTGTGCCGATTGGGCGGGCGAATAACAAGCTCAAACACCCATTATCAATCATAGTGTCTTTTCGATTTCCATAATCTCACGAACGCCCTCCTCGATGCCCTTGGCCTGCTCAGGAGAGAGACGCTTGAGAGGTCGTCGAGGGTAGCCACCGTAGCCGTAGTAGCTCTGAATGGCGGACTTGGTACCAGCGATGGCGGCCTTGGTGAGCACCCAGTCGCCCTTGGACAACTTCTTCTGGAGCGCCTTGGCCTCGTCTGTCTTGCCCTTGACGTACAGGTCCCAGACCTTGACGCAGGTCTTGGGCATGACGTTGGCACCGCCAGCAATGATACCGCTACCGCCACTGACCAGAGTCTGGATGGCAAAGTCGGCAATACCACCAAAAGCCAGGTAGCCGGAGCCCTCCTGGAAGGGAGTCTTGGCGTCGGTCGCGAGCGCAACTCGGGTGAGCTTGCCGGTGCTTCCACAGGTGAACTTTGTGCCGACAATGTTGGGGTGCTTGCCAAGCTTGATAAGGAGGTCGCTGTCCATGTCAAGACCAGCGACGGCGCCGGGGTAATTGTAGAGAATGACGGGAATGGGGCTTGCGTCGGCGAGATCGATGAAGTAGTTGTAGATAGCCTCCTCATCCATCTGGGCCTTGTAGTAAGAGGGAGGAAGAACGAGGGTAGCAGCAGCGCCAACCGCAGCAGCCTGCTTGCTCAGCTCGATGGTACCCTTGACGCTGCCCTCGGTAGCTCCAAGGACGACGGGAATGGATTGGAAACCAGCCTCATCCAGGGCTTCTCGGGTAGCCTTGGTAACAGCAATCTTCTCCTCGCGGGTGCAGTGAACAGCCTCGCCATTGGAACCCATGGTGACAAGACCAGCAAGGCCAGCCTGACCCAAACGCACAGCATGCTTCTTAATGACGGGAATGTCGAGCTCCTCAGTCTCGGGATCGAAAAAGGTCATGACAGGAGCGTAGATTCCGGTAGGCAGCGAGGGAGGAGTGGCAGCGTGGCCATTTTGGCCGTTGGTGGTACCGTTGGAAGAAGTCATGATGAGGGGAATGGTAGTTGGAGAGTGGCCAAGGACAGGAGGGATGAGAAATACAGATAATCTACCAGACGCAAACACGGAAAATCCGGGGTTTAAATGAAATAAGAGGGTCTTTATAGCGTAGGTAGAAAAGCTCAAGGCATCATATTGACCCGACAAGTGCTTTTTCGGTAACCAGTTTGGGGGTGGATTCACCTCGGAAAGTCAAGTGCTCCAAGACTCGCGTGGGTATTGGCTCAATGATCCCCCAATTGGAGCATCCAATGCAATGCAAGTCTGAGAGGGCCACCGAATACTCTATTGTAGCGTACATACAGTGATAGCGATATTGCGCAGCGACCGGGTAAGAAAAGACGTGAAAATTGTGAGGCCGTCATACGTCGACGCGGAGTCTGGATGGATGGCGCGAGTTAATGCCTGCGACTGAGGTGTACCAACCTGATGCAAAGGCAATTCGTTGCCATCCATGCTAAAGTTGAGAAAATCATGAACCCGCTCTATAGATGCCAATGTGGTCGATTGCCATCTTGGCTGCCGGGGTAAATCTGTTAGATAGCGATGTGAGATCGGCACTTCAGATCCAGAGTGAACCACGCCCAGTAGAAGCCTTCTGTGACATGCGATACTGTACCTAGATGCAGCTTCAACGTCTACCCTATGTACCAACTAAGACCTAGCTCGACGTGGAGAACCGGCCGGATGGGACGGGCATGGAATGGAGGCTGTTCAGACAATCCATGCTCGACATCAAGCACTTGTGTCGATTAGCCGGTCGCCATGGGGAGGCTCTTGTTGGTGGAGAGTCTCTTTGAAACTTGAGCCTCTGCGGCGTGTCTGAGAGGCAAAGTGCATGGTCGAATAAGATTCAAGCCCGGGGCGGCTCAGAGTATCCTGATGAAGGCTACCCGGAAGGTAACCGGCCTAGACTGGGCGTGTGAGATACCAAGATGCATGTAAGTGGTAGTGATGCATGAGGAACATGGTGTTGATGGGGGGTAGGTTCGCTTTGGGTGGGCGGAGAATTTACAGCGAAGGTGCCCCCAAAGTGGTAGGTGGGAAATGCCCGTGTCGTGCTACCGAGGGTGAGGGTCACGAGGGCTCAAATGAAGCTGAGTTAGACCTCGTGGAAGGGCTGATAGAATCATGATTTGCCATTTGTAGAATAGGTAGGTAGTGATAATAAACAGATTCTTACATTCTCAATGCTTCATACACGCAAGCAAATCAAATCACCCATGATTACCCTTTCTACCTACCGTAGCTTCCGGTCATGAGCCGGGGATAGAAACTGTGGGGGTTAATATTGTCGGGAGTAGTGGGGGACTTCTGACCCCTCAATTCTCGTCTAACCCCTCACTATTACTGAGAGGTTGGCTATTCGTTCGCAAAACTGGCTGTCCTACCTATAGTTTGGGGGTGATTTGCTCCCAGATCTTCTACCAAACCGATGCGAGTGCAAGGAACTAATGAATATTCACCTCACTAGTTCAATATTCTCGTATGGCATCTATCATGATCAATTATAATCAAAGGCCCCTCTGACAGTCGATCTTGTCTCCAAATCTTTGCACGCGGGGAACTTCCCCGCCCCCGATATCTGTCTGAACTCTGTACTGTATGTAGGTATATACGAGTACAGTAACAAACACAGACCCAGCATGAAAGATCACAACACAATCAAGGCAGCATAATGGCACTATTATCCAACTTGATTAAAGATTCAAGTCCAATCTCCTTGTCGCAATCATAGAAGCCTTGACCTTGTCCTGTCCTGCCCTCTCCTCCCCCGGATTCACCAAATCGTACCTAGATTCCCCACACTCACATGAGTGCATCAACATGAGACTTTACCCGGCATCATGACTCCGTAAAAGCTCCCTCTAGCTCGAGATTGGGGGGATTTGGTATCTGAGGCGGGCACTCTTTTTTCCTCCAATTAGCATCAGGTCGCAGAGAACTCCGACCCGTTTCAAGCTGAAGCTCGTGGGATCGGAGACATGGGCGAACACTCATAAGAGCAGTATTCAACCTCATGTCCAGCTCATGATTGCGCTCTAGACATTTTCCTGACAACTATTTTGAGGTTTACACAGTTTGAGTATATTCAAAGTCGCCTTTTTATACCCTTTTACTTTGTCTTTGTTCTCATCATAGCTTCTACCTCTCCCCCGCCTCTCCCGTCGCAATGGATCCCTTGAACGTCTTGATGGTAGGACAGCTTCAATCATAATCATGTCTTGTCAATTAGTTAACATTCAACTCCTAGATTGGTACTGGAGAGTACACCACCGGCTTCGTCGGTGGTGGTGCCTCTGGTTCAGACAAGAAAGTTGGTGTCGTCGGCCTCAGTCTCTTTGACCTGCGCCGTCGTGAAAAGGTCAACAAGCTGGGCATGGTTGGAGTCAATGGCAAGAAGTTCCCCGCCATTCGTACGTATCCCTCTCAATGAGCCCCCATACACAATCTCTAACATCCTCAGGCGAACACCTCAACAAGAACATCCAACAAGTCTATAACGACCTCGACACATCATTCGACTCGTTCCCCGAAAACGACAAGGTTGACCCCGACGCCTACAAGACTGCCATTGACGCCCTCAAGCCCGGTGATGCCATCACCATCTTCACCCCTGACCCTACCCACTTCCCCATCGCAAAGTACGCCATCGAGCGCGGCATCCACGTCATGATCACAAAGCCCGCCGTAAAGGTCCTCGAGCAGCACCAGGAGCTCATCGACCTCGCCCAGGAAAAGGGCGTCTACGTCTACGTCGAGCACCACAAGCGCTACGACCCTGCCTACGCCGACGCCCGCGCAAAGGCTCAGAAGCTTGGCGACTTCAACTACTTTTACAGCTACATGTCCCAGCCCAAGTCCCAGCTCGAGACCTTCAAGGCCTGGGCCGGCAAGGAGTCTGACATCTCATACTACCTCAACAGCCACCACGTCGACATCTGCGATTCCATGGTCCAGGAGCGCGGCTACGTGCCTGTGAGCGTTTCTGCTTCTTCTTCAAAGGGTGTCGCTGCCGATTTGGGCTGCGACCCTATCACCGAGGACACCATCTCGCTGCTCGTAACCTGGCACAAGAACGACGACGCGAGCAAGCGCGCCGTCGGTGTCTACACTGCTTCGTGGACCGCGCCCCAAAAGGCCGGTGTTCACTCGAACCAGTACTTCCACTACCTCGCCGCCAACGGCGAGATCCGCGTCGACCAGGCCAAGCGAGGCTACGACGTCGCCGATGACTCCATCGGTCAGCTGATGTGGTACAACCCCTTCTACATGAAGTACGCCCCCGATGAGGATGGCAACTTTGCCGGCCAGACTGGCTACGGCTACATCTCTATTGAGAAGTTTGTTGACGGCTGCCGCGCTGTCAACGCGGGCAAGCTCACCCCCGAGGATCTTGACAAGAAGCCTCTCCCTACGCTCAAGAACACTATTGCTACGACGGCGATCCTTGAGGCTGGACGAAGGAGTATCGATGAGAAGAGGGAGATTAAGATTGTGGTTGAGGGTGGTAAGTGGAGGCTGGAGTAATGTGGTTAGCAAGCAAGAGAAGGATAGATACCAGATGTTATTAGTATATATCTCTGAAGTACCATGACCAAAAATAATGATCAATTCTTATGCCTTGTGTTTACTGAGTAATTGGTATCATATGTTCAGTAGTGAATGTGGCTCTCAGAGTGCAATGCGGGGCGGAGACTGACATTATGCCCTCCTCAACTCTTGAGCTCCACCAAAAACTCAACACCGCACCTATATCCAAGCTGAGACCTTCACTTGATCCTGTAACCTCATCTCTTAACCCTATGAACTCTTTGCTTACTACTTAAATCATAAATACCCAGCCTTTATAATCATGCCAGACCCTCACTTCTCCGACATCCTCTTCCCACAAAATGAACAACCCTCCATGTCTCAGCTCATGGCCTCTCTCAAGCGCACCACGCTCACAATCCACAACCGCCTGACCAGTATCCGCACTGACGCAGAATTTGTGAACAGAGTATCATCTGCGTATAGTCCAAGGCCGCTTGTTGCAAATGAGCGTTGCGGGAGCTGGTATATCCCTCCAGAGAGTAAGGGTGCGAGTGCGTATTTTAAGAGCACGGATGGTCACGAGAGAGCGTGGAAGTTTAGTACGAGAAGGTTGAATTTGCACTTGATCGAGATTATTGAGAAGAGTGATGGGTATGTATATTGAAAATAGCTTTCTAAACTGTTAATAAAATCTCTATTTAAGTATAGAGACTAATATATCAATAGTATTGTAGTCGTTGACTCAACTCGTCGTGGCAAGCGTAAGAATATTCACCCATGACAACTCATAACGCCAAGAATCCCAACACTAACTCACACAGGAATGCCCGACGCCTTGTCATCTACAATCCCCATCTGGTGCACCGTCCTCAACCTCACTCTCCTCCCCTCCCACCCATCCTCCGCCAACCTCTATCTCCCAGCCCATCTCCCCGCAACAACGCACTCTCAGATATCCGCCCTCATCCCCGACTTTGTCTCCTCACTCAGGGCCCTCAACCTCAGCCTGCCCACATCCCTTACCAAACCACTTCGTCCTATCTGGGTAACACCCGAGTCTTCACTCCCCTCAGATGGAGAAGCAGATTCTATCTTTGACGATTTCAGACCAGTTATATGCTGTACAGCTAGTCGCCGCGTTGTTGGTAGTGAGATGGATGAGGGTGGATATATCCAAGGCGCAGCAGACGACACCGAGATGTGGGCGCATGGTCTCACAGCGCCCCTGTTCTGGCAAAATATCGATGAGCTTCTCGAGACCTCAGAAGCAGAGCTACCAAATCTCATATCCAGACTGGTCAGCGAGCACGCAACTGGCATGAAAGGCGAAGGATCTCGGATACGACTCACACCACACATCGCCGTCTGCGCCTTGCCCCTTTCCGAAAGCCCTACAGAATGCCGCATTGCAATAACACAGGATACAACGCCAAAGGACTCGTGGGTTCAGTCCAAGACTTATATGCAAGCCGGTCTTGGTAAGAGCAAGGCAGCTAGTCGAAATCTCCGTACTTCATTGCCGGAGATATGTGGCTTTGCAGCCAAGTACCTTGCCTCAGTCACGGAACCTGATCAGCAGCGGATTGTAGTAGCGTGCGAATCAGGAAGGGATCTATCAGTGGGCGTGGCTCTTGCGATATCATGCTACTTGTTTGATGAGGAAGGCAATGCTAGAGACCCAGCAAACGTCTCGTTCACAAAGACACTCATCAAATCAAGATTGGGCTTTATCATGACAGCTTATCCTGAGGCCAATCCTAGCCGATCCACGCTTCAAAGTATTAATAGCTTCTTGATGGACTGGCGAAGATGATGATGATGTAAGACAAAGAATAGTAAATAATTCAGACATACATAAAACTCAAAATGCGACAGCTGCCGTGGTGTTGTCTGGCCAATTAGGGCTCTTGTCTTAGACTGTACAACTGAGTTCCCCATAACGATGTAGCACAAGGCAAAACGAGATTTAGTAGGTTTTGAGTAGTATTAAATTAGTTTGATTGATCTACTGCTGTCCGCCTCTTTCGCTCTCATCGACGCGTGGTGTATGGGTATTTTTCCAAGCAGATTGTCGTAACAAGCCTTCTCTCCTCTAAACCTCACCGGCCTCAATCTTCTGCAGAGCAGCAGGGAACTCGGACCAGTCATGCATAATGACCACAGCACCAGCCTCTCTCAAGGTCTTCTCCATCTCGGGCTGCTTGTCCTCAGCATAAGGACCGACATAGCCAATGACCTTGATGCCAGCGCGAGTTCCGCTCAGAGTACCGCTCTTGCTGTCCTCAATGGCGACGGCCTCCTCGGCCTTCTTGCCAAGCTTTTCCAGGGCGTGGAGGTAGATGGCGGGGTCAGGCTTGCTGGTAGGCTTCTCCAGACTTGTGGCGGCGGAGAAGACAACATCGCCCTGGAAGTACTTGTCCTGGCCAACCTTCTCGATGGAGGCGCGAACACGGCGAAGAGCCGAGGAAGAAACGACAGAGAGCTTGTATTTGTTGGAAGCGGCGAGCTTCTCGAGCTGTTCATCGACACCGGGGCAGGGCTTCAGAGACTCCTTGAGCTTGGCAATGACAGCGTCCTCCTCCTTTCGAACGTAGGACTCGAGCTCCTCGGGGGAGATTTCGATGTTATCTCGTTCCTTAAGGGTGGTGAGCATGCCGCGGAAGTTCTGACCGACAAACTCCTTGATGAGGGTCTCGCCGGTGAAGTGCAGCTGAACATTGCGAGCCTGGCAAATCTCGTTGATGAGACCAGCGCAGGCCTCGAAGGCGAGCTCCTCGGAGAGGACGAGGGTGTTGTCGCAGTCGAAGAGGAGAGTGGTGATCTGGAGCATGTGTCAGCCTGACTTGAGTCTCGAGTGTCAATGTGAAACATACCTGAGGCATCTTGGAGGATAGTAGCGACAAGAGTTCTAAAGAGGAATTGAAGAGAAGAAGGCCGTGGGAAAGTATTGAAGCAAAGAGAATGGAGGTGAAGAAAAAAAGTCAAAAAGTAACGGAGCAACTGTGGGGGAATCGAGGTTTTATGTACGTAGTAGGGGACTAGGGGACGAGGCCACTTCGATCGATTCGATTCAATGGAGAAGGAGCCCGCTGCAACGTGTGCAGGTGCGACTAACAAGGCGCTTGCCTTGCCTACGCATCGTACAGTAGAGTGCGACCGGGCGGCAGATGAGGTGCAAGACTGATTGCTCCATATCCGTTTGTTGAGGGACCCCACGGACAAGGGGGAAAACAACAACAATAGCAACCATGACAGGCGCCATGGTTCATAAGCTGCATGTAAACAGCAACCATGTTATGTATGGTCAGACGAAGAATGCGCAGCAGAAACCAAGAACTTGGATCCTGTTGTAAATGCCATATCCATTTCTGATAAAATAGCCCAATATACCCATTATAAAGGATCATATATCTCTATTCCTTTTCGACTGGGCACAAAAACATGAACAACACCAACAGCTTCATCAAAGTCAGTCATTCAACTTCCCGGATGCCCCTCCCCCTCCATCCAAGCTCCGACTAAGAACCGCTCAGTGTCGTCATTGCTGCACTTCAAATCCCTGTTTAGACCACACGCTAAAGACCTCAGACCCGTATTCACCCATTTCCCGCCGGCCCGCATCAGCGTGTTTCTCTTGAGCCTCTGGGGTCCAGTGTACAACGACATTGACAAGTCGTATAATATCACATGAAACTATTCTTATGTTTACTCTCAGGTATTCATCTCTGCTGGTGCTCTCGGAAAACTCCAACCGACGAGCCGTATATACCCATGCAAAAAGTAATAACCGACGACAGTGGAACCCCCCAATCACTTCCTTCGTCATGCTTGGCTCCTCCTGTCGGCTTTGAGGGATTTGTATCAGCCCATATAACGTTAACCGTTGGTTCATGTAAGGATCCATAGCTTTCCATAACCCTGGGTCGACCAAAATCGTCATTACATCGGGCATCATGTCCTTGGCGTACACTAGCAAGAACTTGCTTCCTACTTCACTCAGTCTTGTCAAGCAAATATCTTCAATCTGCCCTAGTATTATAGACAGCTATGTAAGACATCGGTTCTACTACATACTGATTAAAACAGCCATCAAATGGATATCAAAAAACCACATGCTAATTGACGGCACACTACCCGTCCCTCGCCTCCACACATATTCATTTCAAACAACCTGGGTCTCGGTCCAAGAAACCCAAATCGTGGAACTTCCACTCTTTTTCATTACTCATTATATCCCCAAACGCCATAACACCATCCGTGCTTAATGTAACTTGTCTCTTGGCTGACCACCGAGTTGCTGGAGCCACGATACTCTCCAACATATCTAGTGTCCAGCCTAGAGTTGCAGACAGCTTCGCATCTAGCGAGCGTCTACAGAATCTCCTTCAACTTCTGCTTCTGGTCGGCAGTCAAACTCGTAGGGAAGTTGATCTTGTACTTGATGACAAAATCACCACGCTGGCCGGGCTTCTTGGAAATGGGCATACCCAGACCGGGGTAGCGTTCCTCGCTGTTGGGCTGAGTGGGACCTCCCTTTTCGAGGTTCAGTTGTCGGCCGTCGATGGTAGTCACCGTCCTTCGCCATCCAGTCAGGGCCTCCTTGAGATCAAGGGTAACGACATTGATAAGATCGTTGTCTTCGCGCTTGTAGAGGGGGTGTTCTTTCTGTCGGGTTGTTAGCCATCTGCTCGAGCTGCGGGTGAATATTATGTTTTGCTTACCTCTTCAACAACGAAGTGAAGGTCTTGACGACCTCCCTCCACTTGATCGCCAACTCCATTAAACTTGATCTTGGAGCCCTTCTTCAAGCCAGGCTTGATGGGGACTTCAAGAATCTGATCGGTCTGCACTCGCTTTCCAGATTCATCATACGTCTTACGCTTGATCTTCATCTTCTTGGTCACGCCGTTGAAGAGCTCCTCAAGTGTTAGAGGCAGTGGTCGCTCAACCGTAGTGACTTCGGGGGTTGCTTCTCTGGCTCGAGGCTCAAAGCCTGATCTCGTGCGCGAGCTGCGGCTTCGTGGACCACCGCCAAATGAACCAAACATGCCTGCGATGTCATCGTCATCGCCACCAGCGTGCATGCCACCAGCAGCTCCGCTGCGCATGAACTCTGCAAAGATGTCTTCGGGGTTGCTGAACCCAAAGCCTCCAGCACCACCACCGCCGGGGCTGAAGTGGAAGGTTCGGGTGCCTCCGCCACCAGGCATGCCGCCGCTGAAGTCGAATCCGCTGAATCCACCAGGCATGCCCCCAGCGGCGAAGGGGTTGCCACCAGCACCAGCACCTCCTTCGGGCTGCGCAGAGCCTCCGCGGAGGAGGAATTCGAGACCGTATTGGTCATAGATCTTGCGCTTCTCGGGATCGGAAAGGATTTCGTAAGCTTGTGAACATTCTTTAAACTTTTCGGCCGCTTCAGGGCTGTCCTTGTTCTTGTCCGGGTGCCATTTCAGGGCAGCTTTCCTGCAAGACAAAGTGGTTAGATGTGTTCGTGTAAATATGATATCATGGTTGCGCGGAGGTCAGCATAAGGATGGGCGTGGACCGTAAATCCGTTGAATAACGAATAAACGAGACACCACGCATCAAATCATGGAATATATTATCCCAATGGTGTCGTGTGTAGTGCGTCTCCATGACTCCAATATCAAATGTATTGGGGGAATCGGTTGACTTACTTGTATCCCTTCTTGATCTCCTCCTGAGAAGCCTCAGGCTTGACGTTGAGGGTATCGTAGAGCTTCGTCTCCTTGACCATGGTCGCGTGAGGTCAATAGCGTGCTTGTGGAGATGACTCAAACGTCAAGTCGTGTGCGATGTCGTGGAAATGTAACCAAGAGACGACGTGCAATGTATCGTAAATGAGGGGAAGAAAAGAGTCAAAGAGCAGGATTGTATGTTGCTTTTTGGTCGCTGGTCGGTAGGTAACAAACAAGCACCAAACGTGGGCTTTCTTTTGGCGGTTTCTGTTTGCTTTGAGGAACAGAAATTGTTTGTAGAGGAAGATTATTAAGAAAAAGAAGTGGTGAGAGAGGTTCAAGTGTGAGTTTACAAAAGATGGATTAAGTCAAGTGGGCGGTGCGGTGCGTGATATGGATAGGATCCGCTGTTGAGCATAAAAGTCACGTCCAGTGACGCTCTAGGTCCGCTACTGTACACTCCAGAAAGCACTACGCCAGAAGCCACCGGTGGGAAATACTGGGGCATAGGAGCTTGTGGAAGCTTCTAAGGGAACGGGAAGAGACAAAGAACTTGATATGGAATAAGGTAGAGGCTGGTGTGGGGTGACGTCGAGTCGATCGATTTAATGAGGTAACTGGGGAGAGCCATGGTAGTTCTTTGTTTCAGTGGTATGATGAGGTAGGTACTTGCAACCTATCGAAACTAAAGAATTACATGTTTATTCTAAACTTACCGCTGAATGCGCCTTTGAAGCTCGTCATGGTACCAGGTAACTATAAAGTTCAAAAAGTTCTGAGATTGCTCTGCCTCATTCTTTGTGTCGGGCCCAATCTGTCGATACCTGACGACTTCTGCAAGGATTAAGGGACCTATGACGATACTTGGCTGCTGTGGGGATAGCTCTCGAACGCCCAAAATCCAATTCGATGTTTACATCTTTAGATGGCCCTGCAACGAGAATAAACAAGAAACCACAACGTATCTTTGAGGGCGAAAAAAACATCGTTTATTGGGCGTCTATTGTGCTTCTCTGTACCTACACAAAGCTGCTGTGATACGAATCCTGCAACCGTAAGGTAACTTTTAGTTGCCTTCCCCATTGTAGCTATTCCCGTCAGCCCCGGGTCATGGTCGAAGCTTCTAGAACCTTCAAAGTTCCTGAACTACCTACTTTGATGTTATGATTATTACAGAAAATCACTTACAGTTGAGAATCATGATTGAAGCAATGTTTAACGTTTCAGAGAGCCCAGATCTTCATCCAGACTCCTTGATTGAGCTGCCAAATTTAGGTGTATTTGAATTGTTGGTGCCTTTAAAGAATTGTCTTTATGGCCTTTATGCCGCTTCCATCGATTGTCTGTTTGGCAGCACCTTAGGGGACCATGAGGTGTACCAAGCTCGGGCTCTCTATAGTTTTTGTTTCTTAGCAATATTTATTTATCCCTATTTCTTTGGATCTATTTTCAGATACTGGCGTGTGCTGAAATAGATACCTAGCAGTGTCACATACCTTATTCCAAATTGTTCTATACACAATCAACTTGAACTTGTGGCTTGGTTTAAGTTCAACGTTGAACATTTCCCAATATCAAAAAAATGACCCATAGCTCGAATCATCACTCTCTTAAATCAAATAGTAGAAACATATACCTACATACATACGTAGTAGTATGGATGTAATGAGTTCCCTGATGTAAGCCAGTGCCAAGCATTTCTTATCTTATCGCTAGCGGTACGTACCCCTCACGCTCCGCTGCCCGTTTGGCAGCGCAACTGCAACTGCCCTGGAGAGCTACCTACATCGCTTGGTTTGCCCATTTTCTTCCCTCCAATCCAGCTTTCTAAGACAGTATTTTGCCGGAAACACATGCATCGCTCTCGGAATTTCTTGTCAGCAATTTCTTAGACCGTCATCTATCCTATTCGTTCGCCGCCCTCACGTCACGCCTCTCAAAACTTGGGCCCCCTCGTTGTGGGAAAACCATCGCATCGCATCGTCAGATTGAGCTTGGAAAGTCCGTGTCTACAATTCAGCCTTTTCTCGAGATACACTACGCGCCATCATGGCGTCCTTGGAGCCATCAGAAGATGATATCAATCAGGTGATTGAAATTGCTTGTTTGGATCCCATCGAGGATCGTTTCATGGTCACACAAGCTCTCAAGGTCAGCTCCAACGAGACATTCTGCAAGGCGACCTACGCGACTGACATGGACTTCCTCGATAGAGCAACAATAGAAATGTTGAGAATGTTGTTGGGCAATGGTTTGAGGACTCTAATAGTGTACGAGCGTCTATTGATACCCGATCTTCGACAGCATGCTAATCACAGCAGTTCCGAGCGAAATACCGAAAACTCTGGGACGATTCCGTGTTCAGTGCAGATAGAGATGGCACCGATAACAACACCGGCATCTGTTAGTATGATCTGAGCTACTACTTCCACCTTGGCTGACTCTTTAGCTTTCCACGTTGAATCTTCCAATCACGACGTCATTCAAGGCGTAACTCCCCCGCCAGATTCTCACGCCCTGGGTGCCCCTTCGAGACCTCCTTCACGGTCAAATAATCGATCTCCTCTCGGTATGATGGTGGACTGGACTGCGGCACATGTGCCCGGTATTACTCTTACTCATGCCATCGGAAATGCGCTAACGAGGCCGCACGCAGGTGTTCCAAACAGCTATGCTCAAGAAGAAGACGACTTGAAACGAGTTCTTCGCGAATCAGCCCAAGAGGCAGGGATCACGCCCCAGCACGAATCCGGAATCACAGAATCCTCAACCTCCGCACCATATTTTGGTCCAGCAAACCGCAACGACTATGAGGAGAGCAGCTGGGCTATGGTTCCCTCTGCGCCTTCCAAGCAAATTTCCGTCAATGAGCCTGTGCCATCCAAAAGGAAGAGAGCTGCAGGCGCACCCGCACTGCTCGTCGTCACTAATGAGCAAGGTGGCGGCGACCACAAGCTTGGTGGACTTCTCACAATCCTACACCAAATTCCCATGGCGCGGAACCTGCTCCTCGGTCTCGGTAATTCTGCCGCTACGTATGGCCACAACAGTGACTGGTGGAGAGGCCAAGAGATTTTGTCGCCAGAAGTTCTGGCAAAGATGGCTCAAGAATTGAGCTGGGACGCTGGGCAACACAAGAGCGGCACCGCCTTTGACGAGGAGCTGCATCGATTGATAGCGTTCCTTGACTCTACCGAACGCGCCTACGGATCAATTTCTGTTCTGACAGATCTGATGGCCCAGTCCCATCACGAGGGCATAGAAAAGTATTTCTATGAAATGCTCGGTCAAAGACACTTTGATGAAGTCGAGCCATTGATGCATGTTGCTTCTCTCGGCCTGTTCGAGGGGGATGATCTTGGGCATGAAGACGCTCGGTTCGGCGTTCTCGAGATGGAACATGTTCGACACGATTACACGTACATCAAGACTTTGTACGAAGCAATTGACCATGTAATGTGGAACGATACCCTTGGGCTGGATAGAATCCATGAGGGCTCGAGAATGGCATTCTTGAAGAAAATGGGAGAAGTCTTGGTAATCAGCACCTCTGGTGACGGACCGAAAGACTCGATTGAGATACCCCAGGAGTTTTACCCGGAGAAGTACTTGACTACTCGGAAAGAGGAGGCGCGCCGGATCCAGTATGGATGGTGTCAGACGAAGCAAGAAATGTCTCGGCTCCTGAATGAGAAAGAACAGATCAATCGCTTAAAGGATAGCTGGGATGGCGGCAAAGTTGACAAGCGCGCGCTCTTGACCAAGGCAGCAGATCAATGGGAGGACTACAGACGATACCTGGAGGGCTTGGCCAGGTTTCGGAGCATGGAGAAGTCGGGATTTGATGTGGACAAATATCCTGTCTACCATACTGCTCCCCCTGATGCGGATGACAAGATAAGGGAGCAGTCTGAGGCCGTTATGGATGTTATTGAATATTGCGAGAAAATGCTTGCAGATTTGGACGAGAGAATGCAGAGTAAGTTTTGTTACTCGGCAAGTTGAAGAAGCATCTTGGACTAACAAGTACATAGGGCTCGATGCTGACCTTGAGTTGATCAAGGCCAAACAAAGAGCGCTGGGAAAGCTTCTGACTGTGCCAGACAAGCCAGGTCGCCCCAAACCAATGACCTGCAAGAAGTTTCTGCTTCGCGGTGTGGTCACATCGCCATGCGTGGTATATGTCTGCCAACGAGAAGAAGCAGACCTGATCGAGTTTGGTGAAGACAGCAAGCCATTGGATCAATGGTGGAGGCTGGATTATCTTCCTTTTGGAGAAGAGCCTATCAGAACAGAGGTAAGAAGTTCACACACGCTTTACCTTGAGATTATTAACGTAAGAGCAGAAAATCTCAGTCGAGCAAGTGTTTGTCGATATGTGGAACGAAACTAGAAAACCATTGCTTGTGTATGCAACTGAAGAAGCGCTTGAAACACCCAAAGCGTCACTTTCACCCCAGTTGGATCGATTCGTGAGGGCGGAAAATAAGGCTTTTCGACAAGAGTTGTCACAAGAAGATTCTGCTGCCATTGAAGCGAAGCGGGCTGCAAACGTCGACCCTATTTCACCTTCTAAGAGAAAACACAGGGCCGACAGTACCAGCTCGATGAACAGCAACCGAGCTTCAATTGGTAGTGATGATAGAAACGGGTTCGACAACCCCTTTTCTGACCAGGACAGTAGAGTCGGCACTGAGATGATGGATTATGAGAACATGACGGACTATGGAAACTCGTCTAATTATACCCACAGCTTTGACGCTTCCGAAGAGAGACCACCTGCGCTCCCTGCTCGTCCCCAAAGTTCAAGAGAGCCCACGGTCGAGTCAACCTCGGCCACCATGACTCCTAGTACAGTAGGGGCTGATCACATGGACACAGCGACGTCAGTGACGGGAGAAGAGCCTCGCAGCCCGGAGATGCAAGAGAGGGCTAGGCCGCCTTCTTTTATGTCCTTGTCGAGAAACCCTTCTGAGAGAAAGGAGCCCATCAACTTGATGGACATGGACATTCCAGAAGAGAAGCAGTAGTCGGAGGCGACAGACAATGCAATTGAGTCGAAGGACAGCAAGTGTTACATGGTCCTTGGAACTTTTTTATTTTATTTTAAGCATGAAAGCATAGGCACTTGATGGGAACCAGCTATACTGTACATCATGGTTCTTGGTTTAGCATTTCAGCGTATGGAGTTTTCACTTTTACTCTTCCCAGGAGGATAGGGTAAGGTTTTTTCGAGTTGGTCAATTCTCGATACCAGGGTAGTAGGGATTTTAGATGTATCATGCCAGTCTCGCACGTCTCTTGTATGACGTGCGTATAGATTACCACACATGTTCCTGATGCTAGTTCTTCCGTGAATCTCGTCTCAAATTGCGCCTTTCTGTTTATAGTGAATTCATTCATGATAAATAACAACCCCCTGCTTCTCATAAAAAAAAACATAAAAAAAAGATGGATAAAACAGAGACCGCCGGTTTGTCCCGCTTCCTACCATGCATGTGTCCATAAGACAGTCCGCATCTGTAACGCCCAAAGATGAAAACAACCCGCTATGCCGGCTATACTGAGATGAAAGAGGAGTCCGTGTAAAAATCGAGGAAGCCGGGTGGCGAGATAATAACCAGCCCGTCAGATTGATCCCGCTGAGAAATGCATGACCTCGCTAGGAAGTCTACTTTCTGTCCTTCACGTCGTCATCATCCTCATCATCGTCGTCGAATTCTTCCATATCCTCATCGCTGTCGCTACCGCCAAAGTCCTCTTCCTCGTCTGTCATGTTCCAGAAGTCGGCGTCGTCGTCGATTGGCTTCTGTGGCGCGGGAGCAAGTTCCGAGGGGGTGGGCATCCTGGAGCCTGCTGGGATGTCCTTCTGAGACTTGTCAACAATATCCTTAGCCCTCTTGTTGTACTCGGCTTTGTGGTCGCGATAGAGAACGCTCGCGTCGACATTGGCGGGGGAGTTGATCTCGGGGTCGTCGAGCAGGAGCAGAACGGATCGGAGGACGGATTCGACGCCGTGGAGTACATTCCAACGCTCGCTGGCCAGCTCGCCTGACTGCTCGTCTTCGCCTGGCTTGTGGAGGATGGAGATACAGAGGTTACCATCCGGGTAGATGTTGGGATGACAGATATTCTTGGTCAGGAATTTGAAGGTAGGAGGCTGGTAAGGGTATTCGGCAGGGAATCGCATCTCGGCCTTAAGGTAGGCTCCGTGCCAAACGCTGTCGGGGTTGACGACCCAGAGACCGAGTTTCCAGCGGAAGAGATTTGTGTCGTCGGTCTTGAGAACGAAAACTATGTCAGTTGCCGGTTTGTTCATGTTATGTATCTGAGACCTACCTCGATGTTAACCCATTTCTCCTTCTGGAGGGGTTGTAACTCCTGCATGAGCCGCTTCTGTGCCATGATGACTGCCGATGATCCGATCCTAGAGTAGGGAAATCTTCCAGACGAACGTGCTGCTGGGGGAGAAGAGGCGAGGGAGAGAGGAGAGAGTCTCGAGTGTAGAGCAGATGTTTTGTTGTAAAGTCAAAGTTGGGCCGGGCTTAATAAGTCAGGCCAACGACCAAGGGCGGAAAGGGCGGTCGAGGTTTCGAGGTACAGAGAGAGCCGGAGTTGGGCGTGTCTGCGGCTTCGGCGATTGGCGCAAAGTGCTTGGGGGAGAAGTCGTAGCAGGGAGATAGGCTTTTTTTGCTTTGTTGGCAGGTCCTGCTTGGTCTCGCTTGCCCTTTTTATTGTTTTTATGTAAATGTCGCGATTATTATTGTTTGTGAGTACTTTGTCTTGGTGTCATGCGCAACCTTAAGATACCTTAGGGGCCCTTTCGTCCTTGGGGGCTGTAACGAGATGAAGGAGGGAATTAAGAAGAGAGGCAAGAAAGAGATTTTTTATTTATTCTTGCTACGCATTATGCTTATTAACAAACAAGAAGTTAAAAATTGCAAAAGAAGAAAGAAGGGGAAGAACAATAAAAAACAGAGTCATTCACCTCGGCCAGTCCGCCTGTCGCCGCCGCCTGGCACCGGGAACCGGGGGAGTGAATATGTGGAAGGAATCCACTCGAGATCCGGCTGGTGACTCTTTGCACCTGCCACCTGGTTTCTGATTCCTTCATTCCTGCTCCTGCCCCTGCCCTGTTTGCCCCTCCTTCCTTCCAAACTCTGACGTCGACGCCCGGTTGGTCCCTTGACCCCACCGGCCCCACCGCGCTTAGGTACGTATCCAGCCCTGTCATTCCATGATTCCTCATGAGCGTCTCCAACCCTTTAATAAGCCTCGAGAAGATCAACATACCACAGCTACACATTAGGACAAATTCTTTATGAGTTCCTTTTGTTCCGAACGCGGCTGTTCCTGATCGACGGTACACACCATTCCAGATCTTTGCTTGGCTTTAGGGTGGGCATCATGAAAGGATTGTATCATGAGTGTTTCACTTCAAGGTCCTCATGCCATGGCCTGCATGATCTAATTACTTCTTGAGACCTTTTCTGCATGATGAGTTGAGCTGTTTCATTCAAAAGGTATCTTTCAGCTCGAGTACATATATATATATATATATATACTCAAGCTATTCTAACAAATCGCATCCATAAAGCATCTATATGCCGCTTTCATGTAGTAATCCAGCGATGTTAACAGATCAAGCACCTAAATCGTAGTAGACGCAGTTGCCAGACCGAAAGTTGTAAAGAAATGCGTGCCGTGACCCGTTCTTCTTCTCATACTTAAATCGCCAGGTATCCAGCTGATCATGGATCTCACGAATGTATTTCTTCTCGGTTGTTCCCACCGATTGTTCAACTTGTCGCCAGCCCTCAGTCTCCGAGAGACATGTCTCCCGCATAAGGTCCATAACCTGATCCGTCGTTTCGATAGCTAGGACTGGCCCATCCAGGAACGATCGCACCAGCGTGCTTGCACTGACCTGCGCTTGTTCCACAACCGTTCTACGGTTGAACTTTTTGCTTCGCGTTTGCGCTACTAGCACGCGAACCTCTTGTTCAGATTCCTTATCACCAGAGCCACTGGCTTCGGCAGAGCTGTTGCCGCGGAGCTTCACCACCGTTCTCGAATCGCGTTCTCGGATCTCGTTACGTAGCCAAGAAAGTAATTGCGTCGTTGGTATGTCCACATCTCCGACATCTTTTCTTGCCATGCTCTTGATTTTCAGGATTGCGTCCTGCTTGATGATAATGATCCACGAGTAGGTTTCGTCACGATGTTTTGATAAGAGGTCTTCGGGTGATCTCGCATCCTTGGCCAACTCAGCGCTGATGTCATGCGCCCAAAGAGTTTGAAGTAGCTCGACACCTGACGATCTCAACACACTGGCATCAAAACTGGCGACGAGACAGTCGCACTAAAGGAGGTGGTTAGCAAAAGTTGTCAAAACGGAAACATCGCAGGCAGACACACTCGTCGGGTGTTGAAGATGCCGTTTGGCTCGTCCTCCGTCTTCTTCAGGAACGATCGCCCACCAGCCTTGGTGATTTTTGCTAATCGCTCCCATGCCAAGCTGAATCCGACAGCATGTCTCTCTCCAAACTGACCACCAACTCTGGGTCGATGTTCTTTGATCAGTTGATCATATCTTCCGCCAGCAGCGAATACGTCCCTGACCTTTTTATCATACAGACATGAAAAGAGAACACCGCCTGCATAGAAGCTTTCTTTTAAGCTACTCAGCGGATTGATGTAGACTTTGGTTCCTACCCCCAAGCGTTTGCAATACTCGATAACTTCTTTGAGATGTGCGATTGTCGGCGAGGCACGCTGGTACATATCGCTGCCCTCAAACAGAGTTTTGAGCCTGGAAAATGTTTTGTTCGGTGTGTCTATTCAACGTCAGTTCAGGACTCGCACTCAGTCTCTGCTTCAACTGTGTTACTTACCTCGAAAGTCAAACCTCTGTAACTCGTCTACACTCGTAGCTGAAACACCCACAGTCGGTGAACGCAGTTCAATCCTAATCTTCTGCCAGGTGTAGTTGTGAATGTTCAGCTTGCTCAGAACATCTGCCGTTGCGCGCCGGCAAGCGGGTTCAATACCACAATGCTCAAAGATGAGCTGTAAAAGGTCCGAATGTCCCAGGTGGAAACACATGGCCGTCGTTGATAAGGAAGGGAACGTGTGGATAATCTCATCAATCACCTTGAGAACCTCTGCTTCTTTCAAAGCAAGATCTAGCGTGTCGGTAGTAACGATATCAAAATCGACCTCTCCAAACATAAGGGGTTGTCCCATATCCTGCTTATCACGAAACACGCTGCCAAACGTGAATGTTCGTTGGATCACTGGACCGTTGGCCTGCTTTGCCATCATTCTTGCGTTCGGCAACGTCAGATCGTACGGGAGCTGAAGCACGTTGCCGTTGGGGTCCAAAAGCTGGACAGCGTTCTCTCCATAATGAGATGATCGGGGATAGATGATGCCTCGGGGACTTTCCAAGGCGCCATGACGACGAAAAATTGAGACTAGTTCTTGCTTGACGAGTCCTTGATTGAGCATTTCTTGTGGACTCATGCTCGGCGAAGACATATCCCAGGCATAATTCTTAGCGGGTTCCATGCGTTTGGCAAACAGAGTTGAAAGCATCTTGCGATAGTATGGCGAGCTTGGGTCCGCAAGCCCAGCAAGGGTGCGTCTGATAGTCTCACTCTCCATCTGAACCGGCAACTTGCCACTCTTGAGAAGATCGGTGCTCGAAGGTCGATCTTTAGGATTGTGGTTAACCAAAGATAGCACAATCTCTGTCTGAACCTTCTCAGCAGGCTTGAAATCCGACGGCAACACTGGCTTCGGCCGCCTAAGTTGGCCAAGTACATCGGCCTTCTGCATGCCCATTATGGGTAAGTAACACATTTCGAAGAATATGATGCCCAATGAGTACATCTGTCATTGTTAGTTGAAGGAACTCTCAACATTACCTAATCCACTTACATCAACTTTTGTGCTATACATGCCGTTCACTGCAGACCTGACTTCAGGCGCGGAATAGTAGGCAGTACCGATACTTCTTGTCATATCATCTGTCTCCAGGGTGTTTGCAGCGGCTCTGTCTACAGAGAACTGCCCACTGGTGGCAAGTCCAAAATCACCAATCTTGACGTTGTCGATTCCATCCGAGCTGCTGCTGATGAAAATGTTCTCGGGCTTTAAATCGCGGTGAACGATACTGAGTCCATGAATATGAGCCAGGCCCTCCAGAATCTGACGGAACAGTCGCCAGATTTCTGCTGTGTTCTTGTAGAGGTTCCTTGCGATAAGATCTCGGAGAGTCTAAGTATTGATAAGTAAAGCTGATAGATGGAGAAGAAGCTATGAGGGTCATGTTACGTACTCGTTTTTCGCAGTACTCCATAGATATGTAGAGGATAGTTCTGTAAGAGCGATGATACCGGGCTCGCCGCAGGAACATGGCATTTCTCTCCTTGTCGGGAGATAGAACACGATTGACGGCCATATCACTATCGGAGTAGTCGTCGTCATCCGTCTCTTCCTCATCATCTGCTGAGTCTTCTTCATCGGAGTCTTCGTATCCGTAGTCCACATTGGCATTGGAAGATATGAAATCGAGACCTCCTGTACTGGTGGCAAACTGGATATCAATACCAGCTGACTCGGATCCTTGAGTGTTTTCCTCCGTCAAGCAATCCGTTGAGGTATCATCCTCAGTGTCTGCTTGTTCAGGGATTTCCTCTACCCAAGTGTTGTAATACCGGACGACTGCGGGGTGACTGAGTTGAGACAGCAGTCGGACCTCTTTCAAAATCTCAGTGAGACTGGCCTGTGAGCGCTGCGTAATCTTCTTTATGGCATAAATCTGGCCATCGAGCTTCTTCCTCGCCTTGACAACCTCACCAAAGCCTCCCTTTCCAAGTCTGCCTTCCTCGACAAAATCTTCCGTGTACCGTGATAACGAAGGCCCTCCTCGAGTGGTTGAATCGCGACGGAATCTGGCTGGAAGCGCTTGCATTGATGTAGCAGGGGAACTTGACAAGATTGCAGATGTATCATCAAAAAGAACAGGCGCGTCAGTAGCCAGAAATTCACTGGAACCAAGCTCAAAAGCTCTTGGTCTCTTTTGCTTGTCTTCTTTGAAGAATCTGCTGACCAGCTCATGTAAGGAATGCGATAGAGTGAGCGATTCCATCAAGTTCTTAGGCGAGGAATAAGTTCGTAATACGTCAAGACCAAAGATCATTTGGACGAATACAACACCAAAGTCCCAGACATCAGTCTTGAACGTATATTGAGGCTTTGATACACCTGCAATTTCAGGAGGCAGCCAGTATGCAGACTTGGCGGTGTTCAGCCCCGGGAGGCCTGGCTTGTGCGAACTGATGGAGTGAATATCCCTTTGATACCAAGCGTCTGAAATCTTAGGAATGATTTCACCTGTGGGCTCGCGGAACAATAGAATGTTCCCTGGGTGAATATCTTGATGTGCAATGTTCTTGTTGTGCAAAAAGTTGAGGGCATCTAACAAATCCCTTGTCCAAGACCGCACTTTGCCAATCTCAATTTGCCCTGCAAGCTCCAGCAGCTCTTCCAAAGGACCCTTCTCCGCCAAAGGCATCAAGACACTTATGGTCCATGCATTTGCGACAGTTGGATCAGTGGCAAGGCCGGCCTGAACCTTGAAGTCCAGGACTTCAACGAGGTGACGGTGGTGAACTCGCTTCACCGTCTTGAGATCTTGAAGACGGGACTCGAGGCTTTGCAGTTGCAACTTGAATTCTTTCGCATCCTTGCTGCTGGTGCGCAAAACAGTCTCTTTCAAGGCCATGGTCAGGCTGCCCTGTCCGTTAGCCAAGACAGGTCTGACGGTGTAAACGACTGACACAGGCCCTTGTCGTGGGTCGCATTTACTCGCAACAGCCTTGAAGATGATGGTGTTCCCCGACTTATCCGTAGCATTACAGAACTGATCGAACTCAATTACCTCTTCCGTCTCAGTGCTTGCGGTAGGCTGCTGGGGTGTATGGCCGTTTGGACGGCGCTTCGACACCTTTGCCTGTCGTTGTCGGTCGATCTGTTGTTGAAGCATCTCGGCCATGACGCGTTCCTCCTCTTTGGTTTGTTCCATCTTCTTGCGTTCTGCCTCTTCCTTCTTCTCTTGCGCTAACTTTGCCAACGAAGCTTCGTGCCGTTCTCGCTCCTCTTCGAGGGACGGGAGGTGTTTGCCGTCTGCTTTTGCTTGCGCAGCATCCTCAAGGATATCTCGAACACCCTCAACAATCTGATCGATCATTTCTTGTTGATCCTGTGCAAAGATCTTGGGCTGGGTCTCGATAAACTTTTGGATCTTGAACTGGGTGACTTCTTTAAGATCATAGTCCTTCAAGGTGATGAGTGGAGGCGATTTCGGGTACGTCGCGGTCATGACAAAGCTCAGGGTGCAAGCAAACTCCTCGTCTTTTGAAGATTTGATTCGTATGTCAAAGCTTGGTTCTGTTTTCTATAGGCCGTGAGCTTCGAGTGGCGGGGAGCTCGAGAGGACATCTTGGGACTCTACCTTCCAGGCGCTGTGAGTTCCCGCATGCATAACGAAATCGTCGCCATAAATAGCCTCGAGAGCGAGTAATTCAGTTTGTTGTAGTTCTTCATATTCGATTTTGTTGGTGGCCTCCGGACTCGTGGGTTGGAGATCGGGAAAACTTGAGTCATTGGTGTTGTTATTGAGATGCAAGGGCGTCTTCCATACCCCGGATTGATTCCACGCCATGTTTGCGCAGGTTCCAAAGGAGAGTCACAGCAAAAGCCGTGACACTCTACAGGGAAGAAGCCATGACGGCAAGTAATGTACTAAATGATTCTGGTAAAAAGGTTGTATAAAGACATCCAGGGAATGGATGCAAGGTAGGTAATTAAGAGGATAGAAATCGTTCCTCTGACGTCGGGTCCAGTCGCAAAAGCGAAGCGGCGGGGTAGTTGACTTTGCTGGCTGCCAGTTGTACCGGGCTTTGCGACACTCTGACAAAGGCGGTGTCCTATCCATCGAATTACAGGCGGCCACAGGGCTGATGAGGGGTTCGTAGCGGCTCTTGTAGCGCTCCAGGGCTGCACGTTGGCACTGAGCCGCCTGTACCGCATGGACAGGGTATATAACTTGGCATTAAGATGATAGAGGTCGAGACTAGGAGGGATGAATATACTAGAGCCAGCTTGATAAATTGTAGACTAGTGCATATCATTTATAGATAGTTTGTATCTCTTGCGTTAGCTATACTTCTGTTACTTACTTAGTTTATAGGTGTAGTTAGCCTGCCTGCCAATCTGCTCGAGCCCGGATACTGGAAGTCCCTAGGCGGGGTGCAACCTAAAAATGCCGACAGGGGTACCGGGGGCTGGATTGGTGGGCATGATCTACTGCAGCTGAAAGTAAACATTCAAGTCCAAAGTCAACATTAACATCCGTCTATTCCACCCAGTCTCATCTCGACAACCAGACCGCAAACGACAATCAACGAATCCGCAGAATAAATGTCGCTATTTTCTTGCTCATAATCGCAGATGCGAACTTTTCTATCTAAGTAACCAGTCATCAATTGCTTTCTCGTCAACGCGCAATCATACAAGATGTTGGGATGGATGCTGAGACGCGGCGAGGACGCGCCAGAAACTGTCAACGATGGAGGTTTGCATCACTCGCTTCGAATCTTGCCGTGGATTTCACTAACTTCATATAAGATACCACGCAGATCGACCAACCTGATACTCCCGCCCCCGTTTTCGCTGCAAGAGCATTCAAAAGCGCACTGTTTGGAACACCAGCGCGTCCTAGCAATCAGGCCACGAGAGCAATAAAGGATAAGAACACCAAGGTAGACCAAGGATCCCGGACACCACAGCGACCACAAGGCATTCTTTTGACTCCGGGTACGGGCACAACAAGGCGGAAGCGCGTATCTTTTGGCCAAGATGTCAA
This sequence comes from Fusarium guadeloupense, assembly GCA_021655865.1. NCBI lineage: Eukaryota > Fungi > Ascomycota > Sordariomycetes > Hypocreales > Nectriaceae > Fusarium > Fusarium guadeloupense. The sequence goes on from JAJJWM010000188.1 coordinate 208,021, forward strand.
GAAAACCGGCAACCAAAACAAAGAGACCGAGTCGCGTCAACGCACGCGCCTGAACGATGCTCTGGAGCAGGCCGCTAAATCTACTGCTCAAAAGAACGAACCGCAACATGAACAGGACGATTCATCGGATGAGTGGGAAGAAGCTGATGACGAGGACTATTGCACACACGACATCACAGTTGACCTAAACGAGCCGCATTCGCAATCGGGCAGATACTGGAAGGAAGAGTTTGAAAAGTACCACCAAGATGCAAAGGCTGAGATGGAGAAATTGCTCAAGTATAAGCAACTGGCAAAGTCCTATGCCAAACAAAAGGATGCCGAGGCGATTGAGCTCGCAGTCAAGCTTAAAGAAGAACAACAAAAGGTCATTGAGATGGAGAAGCAGATTGCCGACGGCGCCTCTAAGATCGCATCGAAGCGAGGAGACCGGACCGACGAAGTCAGCTCAGAACTTTTGTCAACACTCACCAAGCAGACAGCCCTGGCTGTGCAGTATCGGACTCGTGTACAAGAACTCGAAGATCAGCTCGAAGAATTCCTGCGGGAACGAGAAGAGGAGCCAGATTCGAAGAACCATAAGCGACGACCGACAACCTCGCCCAGGACTCAGAAGACCCTTATCGAGACGCAACGAGAACTACGACGAGCACGTACGCAGGTCAAGGAAGTAGGCGAACTCCGCGAACAGATATCGTCCCTGAAAACCCAGCTCAGGGAAGCAGAGAAGCGAGCTTCCAAGGCCGAGACAAAGAATGATGCGAAGAAGAATACCCAAGAAAAGGCAGAAAATGAGTCTCTACGCGAGGGATCTAGAGCGCAAGAATTACGGGCTCAACTTCGCGAAGCCAAAGAGGAAACGCGAAAGAAGGATGAGGAGTTGCGCCAACTTAAGCAGGAGTTCGAGACGTACCGAAACAAAACCCAAGCTCACAATGCGGACACGAATGAAGTGCTGGAAAGGGCGCATACTAAGATTTCAGAGCTTAAAAAGGAGATAAAGGCGCTGAAGGCTGGAGATCTTGATGCTCATGAACACCATGACCACGTAGTCCGACCCAAGAGCTGGCACGTTCAGCCAGACGAAGATCGTCTAGCAGAGGATAGCCCAAAACCCAAGAACGCGGCACTGGAGCAGGGCCCCAGGGAACTGAGGCGCGATATGGCACGACGAAGTTACGACTTCGCTGATCTAGAAGGCGACTCGATGGAGCTCAAAATGACAGATCCCAACATACCCTCACTGCGTCAGAAGTTCTATGAGGACGCTGTCCCAAGAGTCACCAAATCAGACGTTGGTACATCAAAACCAGTGTCGTCAAGCCTTGGCAACAAGCCAGATATTGGCCGGCCTAGGTGGCAGCCATTCGTTCCGCGATCACCGAGAAACAGAGCGTATCTAGGCGAAGAGATTACCAAGCACATCGAAAATGGAGGCGTAACACCCAGTCGACACGATTTTGAAGACATTGCTGTACCCGACCTGCCGGCGCTTGCCAAGTCTATTGCTCAATCCAAACGAAGCATTTCCGCAGACAAGGACGTTGAGAAGATCGACTTGTTGCAGGATCATTATGCGCGTCTGGGAGGTCCGGACCCAAACAACAGCACGTTTATGGCCAACACGTCAAAGAGTGCGCTCCCACCTGAGCGTAGAGCTGCAGCCATCGCACGAATCGAGCAGAGGATGGCGGAGAAGAAACGGGCGCGCGGGAGGAAGGGATTCGACAAGGAGAATATTCGACCTTGAGAGAGAGATTGTACAGTCTGATACCTGAGTTGTGAAACAAAGCAGCTGAAACGAGGCATTGAGTGATAATTATTGAATTAGGTTGACAATGACAATGGCATGGAGTTTCGGTTGGTTTTTGATAGAATCCTTGTATTGGATTTACATGATGATGGCTGTCATGGTTTTGATAAGTAGATTTTAGTCAAAAGTCGAGACCGTTCTTATCTCCCAGCGAGCGATTTTGAAGCTCAACTCAACTTTGTAAAAACAATATTCAAGCCATGGCTTCACAAATACTTGCTCAGGATTCTGCTCATGTCATCCAAAATGAGATTTTTGAATTAGAAAAGCGTCTTCAAGATGCAAAAGCCCGTCTCAACAAAATCCACCCTTCGCCACCACCAACACCAGGTCGTAAGTCTAAAACTCAACCCTGTAGATAAGAAAGTATAAAACTCATGATATCTCAGTTCAAAGCCCTGCAACGACACATTTTCTACTCCTCCTCTCAGATTCGGCACTTCCTCTAGGCTCTTTCGCCTTTAGTAGCGGTCTTGAGTCTTATCTAGCTCACCAGCCCCGTTCTGCGTCGTTTACTTCCTTTCTCCCCTCGTCACTATCCTCCTTTGCCGCGACAACACTCCCCTTTGTCCTCGCAGCGCATCGCAATCCAGAACGTCTACCTCAGTTAGACGACCAGCTCGACGCAGCGATCATCTGCACCGTCGGCCGACGTGCTAGTGTCGCGCAGGGCCGCGCGCTGCTGGGAATCTGGGAGAGGTCGTTCCGCGCGAGCTGTCCGGATGTTGACGGGCGTGTGCTGCGAGACTTTGCGGCGCTGTTGAGGAGCGAGAGTCAGAGTGAAGTGCCGCTTGTGTCTGGACACTTGGCGCCGCTGTTCGGAGCGATATGCGCTCTTTTGGGATTGGAGTTGCGGCAAACGGCGTATGTTTTTATGCTGAGTCACGTAAAGGCGTTGATCTCTGCTGCGGTGAGGGCGAGTGTTTTTGGGCCGTATCAGGCGCAGAAGGTGTTGGCTGGGCAGCAAGTCCAGAGGATGATTGATGATATGATTGATAGGGAATGGATGACTCCTGTGGAAGAGGCTGGACAGACTGTGCCTCTCATGGATTTGTGGATTGGACGACACGAGGCATTGTACTCTAGAATATTCAACAGCTAATTGTCAGGTGCTGTTTGTGTGGTATCATTATTGTTACATAAATATCTATGCATTTTAAACAAAATCAAACGCCGTGTCCCCTATTCATCATCGCTGTCGCTACCGTATGCCACCAAAGGTCCTGTTGAAGCCGCGGCCTTGGGTTTCGATGCCACTGATACCTTGGCCTTGTTAAGAGCAGCAAGAGTGCTACCTGAAAAGATACCACCAGTCTCTTGCTGCGGTTGTTGCTCTTCTATATGTGCTGGTGTATCACTGGCCTCTCCATTCTCAATCATTGGTCGTTCTTGATATTCCACCGCAAAACCCTCTCGTCCCAGGGGGTTGACAGCCTGTGCACCTCGAGCAAAGTGAACCTCATCGGGCGCTTCATATCCTTCAAGGCCGTAACTGCTTTCAATTTTCCTTCTTTTTCTAGCCTCGGGGTCTTTGCCTTCGATCTCAGCGACAAATTCTGCGGGGAGGGCTCTGCGAATGGCCTCAGCGGCCTGTTCTTCGATTTTGCGCGCCTCTCGTGCTTGCGCCATGGGGTTAGGGTCGGCAGTTGCCCAGCGAACGTTGAGGACCTCTTCGTGGTCGAGGGACTGATGCGCCATAGCCTCTTTGGCGAATTCAGCATTGGCCTGGTTCACATATGTAATGAATGCGACACCTCGAGTGTTGAGGACGCGAACTGGTGCTTCGTTAGTGACATATCAATTGCGCGAGCTGAATAGGCACTTACTTCGTTCAACTGGACCCCATTCTGCAAAGTGTCGCGCCACAATCTCTTCGATATCATCGGTGACGTGAATCCTTCCCACGTAGACAGTTCTGTTTTGCCTCATAAAGCTTCCAACACCACCCATATCATCTCGGTAGTCTGAAAACTTGTCGCGTCCGAAACAGTCGACGTTGGGGTTGAAGTGATCGTAAGGTCCGGGAAGTCGGTGAAGAAACTCGCAGTCTTGACCCTTTGGGCAAATTCCGCGCGCAAAGAATAGGCAAAAGTAGCTTCCAGGCAGCGCGTCGGCTTTGGTGTATCCGCTGTCCTTTGAGACATTGCAGCGGCCCTTGGCCTTGGTTTTTGAAAGGTACTTGTCTTCTCGATCGCCGCCAGACCACTTGTTGTACCAGATGTTGAAGATTGTACCGGTCTGAGGAGGAGGTTCTGACGTGATAAAATCGGGATCGACTTGGGCTCGCGCGGGTCGCTTCTTCTTGCGAATGATTTTCTTGACTACCTTTTTCCCAGTTGGCGCAGCGACTTCAGTATTTGTTGTCGCTACAGCCATCTCCTGTCCTTCTTGCTCAGCGACCGGCGCCGTATCAACCTGCTCTGCTGTATCGGCCATATTATCGAATGCGGAGAATTGAATCGCTAAATTTGTTGTGATGGCGACGCGACGTTGCCTCAAGAGCCTTTGCTGATGATGCAAAGCTACAAAAGATTCTGGGGGAAAACAGAGTAACAAAAACGGAAGGCGGTGAAAACGACATTCCGCACCTGTGGAGCTTTATGGTGGTAATTCTGCCACCACTTCATCAGGCCTCTCTAAACCCCCCACTCATGATTTAGATCTTGAATGAGCGTCGAGAAGTCGAGACTTATACCCTGTTTTATTTGCCTTTTCTTTGTTAAGCTGACTTTAGAGGCGAATCACGTCTCGAACGACCGACAAGATGGTGAACATTACAGAGAAGATCAAGGAGTACGTCGGAGTCTTTCGATAATGGCGGGGCATTACTGACATGGAGATAGGATTGAGGATGAGATGAAGAGGACTCAAAGTAAGCAATTGCTCTCATGATATGAGGAGGCGAAATCACCAGAGATTTGGTAGTTCCAAAAGTTGAAGATAAGGTCTAGAAGGGGCCAAGCTTGACTCTATGTTGCGCATGGATATGAAATCAACTACCTCACTGCTTCTGTATTGCTTCTGGTTCAACATGGACTGACTTTCTCTTAGAAAACAAGGCGACTGGTATGTTTCTATGATTTGTATCTGATCAGATAAGCCATGATATTAATCCAACCCAGAATATCACTTGGGTTTACTAAAAGGGTGAGTTCGGCAAGGCTCCAAGTTCAAGATATCATGTACTCACTCTACCAGAAAACTCGCTCGACTAAGGGCTCAGCTTTTGGAGCCTGGCCCCGGAGCTGGAGGCGGTGGCGGCTCAGGCTTTGATGTCAGCAAAAGTGGTGATGCGCGAATTGCCCTTGTCGGTTTCCCATCAGTAGGAAAGTCAACGTTCCTATCCAAAGTCACCAAGACACGGTCAGAAGTTGCCTCTTATGCTTTCACGACCTTGACGGCCATTCCCGGTGTGCTGGAGTATGGTGGCGCTGAGATTCAACTGCTCGATCTTCCTGGTATTATCGAGGGTGCCTCTGAAGGCAAGGGTCGAGGACGACAGGTTATCTCAGCGGCCAAGACAAGTGATCTCATTCTCATGGTCCTGGATGCCACCAAGAAGGCAGAGCAAAGAGCGCTGCTGGAGGCCGAACTGGAGGCGGTCGGTATTCGTCTGAATCGAGAGCCACCGTAAGTGCTCTAGCCGAGGCATTCTTGAACTTCTACTAAAGCAAGACTATCAGCAACATTTACCTCAAGGTCAAGACGGCGGGTGGTATGAAGATCACATTCCAGGCACCTCCCAAGAACCTGGACGAGAAGATGCTCTTCAACATCCTGCGCGACTACAAGATCCTCAACTGCGAGGTTCTTGTTCGCGATGAAAACGCCACGGTCGACGACTTTATCGATGTCATCATGAAGGACCACCGAAAGTACATCAAGTGCTTGTACGTCTACAACAAGATCGACAGCGTCTCGCTTGACTTCCTTGACAAGCTGGCGCGTGAGGACCACACGGTCGTCATGAGTTGTGAGCTGGACCTGGGTATTCAGGATGTTGTGGACAGGTGCTGGAAGGAGCTCAAACTGATCCGCATCTACACCAAGCGCAAGGGTGCAGAGCCTGACTTTAGCGAGGCGTTGATTGTGCGCAGTAACAGCACTATTGAGGATGTATGTGACCGCATCCACAGGACTCTGAAGGATACGTTCAAATACGCGCTGGTATGGGGTGCCAGCGCAAGACATGTTCCTCAGAGAGTTGGTCTGGCACATCCTGTAGCGGACGAAGATGTGGTATACATTGTCAGCGCCTGGAAAGCATAGACTCTCGATGCCACTATCGTATATAAAGCACAAAATGAAAAGTCGTCACGTCCAAGATTATGAAGTTAAAGTCATGTTTTCATTGGTAAAGAATCGTAAATAAGCTGACCACCAGAAAAGAAGCCAAACCAAGTCCAGTCCAGCCCAGTCATTGCATCATGTCATTACAAGCCAAAGTTTTACCATGCACCAATTTGTGCGTGTGTATGTATGTCGAATGAAACCCCAACGCCCTAATAAACCGGACCTCCAGCGGTACAATTAACACCGCAGGCTGATAGCCACCAGTAAAAAGCAAAAGACGCAACCATTATACATGGCTATGCTACGTGCAAAGAAACAAAGGATGTTGTTGACATGTTCACAGCTAGAATGCTGCCTTCGCTGGTGCAGGCTTTGCGCCGAAGGGGTTGTCGCTTTGGAGCTTCTTAGCGCTTGCTTGGGCGAACAGAGACTTGGGCTTGGCCCTGTGAGGAGAAAGGTTAGATGATGTTTAAGTTAAAGAGGGAGAGGGAAGACGAACTTGCTGGCGTGCTTGTTTCGTAAGGCGTTGATCTTGGCGGAGCAAGGGCTCATAATGTTGTCGGATGGCGAGACATACTTGGTCGTCCTGTCTCAACGTTAGTCACGAATGGTAAATTTGGTATTGGTTCAAGGGTTCACTAACGTATCGTCCTGAGCCATCTTGGCCTGGAAAGCCTGACGGTGGTATTCCATGCTCTTGACGTCCTTGGTAGAGACCTGCTCAGCCATGGGAGCGTTGACGTCCTTGTCTCCGAGAACCTTAGTCGACATGATGGATGTGTTGTAAGAAGTAGCGTAAAGCGGTCGAGAAGAGAGAAATACTGGGATATGAGAGAGACGAAAGATTTGCGATAGCGGTTCTGTGATTGTGAGTGAAGAGAAACTGTGAAGATGGATGGATGGCAGGTTCTTTAATGTAAGTAGTGCGCTCTATGGAAAGGCTATGCACAAAAATTAAGTAAATGGTTGGCGGGGTAACGGCCACTTAAGAAAATTGCATGGGTTGGCAGCAGGGACCCAGGCCCCATGACGTTTGTTGTGTTTTAGCGGGCAAGGTGCTGGAATGAAATCGACGGGCAGCCCGACCCCACTGTGAGAAATAGCACGCTCAAGCCTGTATTTTGGCGGGAGTGATGTGAACAATGCATCATTGCCCCTTGTAGTACGGAGTGGCATGGTTGGGCATTCAGGGGCATGTTGTCAGGAGAGGAATTGGCTATTGAGTTATGATATAAGTATGAGAGTCGAGGCGACATCTAACCAGTTGAACACGGTTAATAACTTGAAATAACAGAGGATATATTATGACTGACCATATCTAGTTACTCCGGTATACCTACTGTGTAACGAGTCAATATCTATCTCGCCATTGACGTTACCCTTGATCTGCTTCAGTATATCGAGCACATATCTCGAATAGTAAAAAGACATAGTGATAGTGGCTTGAAATCAATGCCTGTTTGGGGCCTTGACCATTTGCTCTACTATCTGCTCCATTGCCGGATCAACAAGTTCAACAACAAATCGTAGCGCGTAATATATCATATGAGTTTCAATAGTTATAACATGTCGGGCGCTCACTGCTACTCATGCGGCCACCCTCAGACCCAGCTAGCCAACTAAACAAACAACAACCCTCCCATTCACTCCGCCAACCAGCTGACGATCTCTACAACTTCGCAGCATGCTTTATCCTAGCCCCAGGCTGATTCCTCTCAACTCCGTATTGCTTCAACAGCTCCTCCGTCTTAGCCCTCTGCCTCAAAATCGTCGCCGTCGCCTCACCACTGCGTTTGTTCTCGTTGCGCCCCATCTGCTGCAGATGCACCTCATCCGGCCCATCGGCCAACCGCAGCGTCCTGATGCCTGCCCACATGTACGCGAGCGGCGTGTCCTGTGAGACACCTGCGCCGCCGTAAGCCTGGACCGCACGGTCGATGACGGTCAGCGCCGTCTGCGGGATGAGGACCTTTGCCTCTGCGATTTCCTTGAGCGCCTTCTTGGGACCTAGCTCGTCCATCTTGATGGCGGCGTTGAGGACGATGAGGCGTGCTGCGTCGATTTCGATGCGGGATTTGGCGATCCATTCGAGGATGACGCCGTGTTCGCGGAGGAGTTTGCCAAAGGGCTTCTTGGACTCGTCGTTGACGCGGAGGAGCATCCAGTCAAGAGCACGTTCGGCCTGGGATATTGTTAGAAAATGGATTTGATAGTAAAGATATAGGTATACTTACAGCGCCAATGGTGCGCATAGCATGGTGGATACGGCCAGGTCCAAGACGGCCCTGAATAATCTCGAACCCTCGACCCTCGCCGAGGACGAGGTTCGAGACAGGTACCCTGACGTTGTTAAACGTAAGATGTCCATGGCCATGGGGGGCGTCATCAAATCCATAGACCTTGAGCATGCGATTGATAGTGATACCAGGTGTATCAGCCGGCACCAGAACGACCGACTGCTGACGATAAGGGTCCTTGTTATCAGGATCCGTCTGTCCCATAACGATGTAGATCTTGCATCGCGGGTCACCAGCACCACTAGACCACCACTTCTGTCCATTGAGAACATACTCGTTACCCTCACGGCGAATGCTCAGCTCAATGTTCGTAGCATCCGAAGACGCGACTTGAGGCTCGGTCATGAGAAACGCGGAGCGAATCTTGCCATCCATGAGCGGCCTCAACCACTGATCTTTTTGCGCTTCGTTACCATACTTGGCCAACACCTCCATGTTGCCCGTGTCGGGAGCCGAGCAATTGCACGCCTCGGAGGCAACAGTCGAGCGACCGAGCCACTCCGCCATGAGGCCGTACTCCAGGTTGGTCCAGCCAGGTGATTCCTTGTAGTGGCCCTTGGGAAGGAACATGTTCCAAAGACCAAGCTTGCGGGCCTTGAGCTTGAGGTCCTCGATGATGGATGGGTGGCCTTCCCAGCGGGCATCGCCCTGGCCGGTGAGAGCTTCTACCACGGGATCGGCTCTGTATAGGAGTTAGTGGACGTTGTGTGTATGTGAGATGAGGGACTGACGGGATGCATTCTTCTTCGACAAACTTGGCGACGAGGTCAAGTTGTTGTTTGGCAGCATCGCTGACGCGATTGACAGCCTAGACGGTTCTTGTCAGTCTGGGACTACTCTCAATAGTCAAGGGAAGAAGCTACTCACAATGGCTGGGATTCTCGCCGACATGATTTCTGTGTTTTGGTGTCGACTCGATCGATGATGATTACAAGACAATGTAGACTCAGGAGGAAGACAAGTGTCACAAGCTCGGACAGGCAATGGCTCACAACAACTTCTAGAAACGATGTAGATGTAAAGAAAAGATAAGGGGACTCATTCGAGATATAAAGAAAGAATATGAATCAATTATACCTACCCCAGGTTTGCTAATAAACTCCAACTTCTCCGCATAATATCGAATGTTATGTCTCCCAAGCCGAGGTTCGTTTCTGCTGACTGGCTCTATTAACCTCTCACAGCTCGAGTTCCTCCAAGTGGGGAGCTAAGAAATCCGGGGTATCACAGCCTCGGACCTGAGTGGGGCCGTGCCGAGGCGCTTCGTAGCTCAAGCATTACGAGATTAGGTAGGTTTAGGAATAACATAGGATCTTAATGATAGGTTCTGTCTCGATCGTGTACCCGAGACGAATAGCATTATCACATCTTGGCTGAACAATAGCTTGATAAGCCATGGATCTCTTCTAACTGTACCCAGGTACTCAAGCTACTAAGAAGAGCAGATAGCTTCAAGTCCATATCAAGAGCCAACAGCATCAGTTGCACACACACCCAACAAAGAATATTCAAAAGAGAGAACAATTCGCATCCATGTATGAACACCAGCGAGAAAAAAGACTAAACCCAGCTGCCTTGATATGCTCCATCCAGGCAATCACAACGATCCATCATAGAAGAGAAACACCCTCCTCTTCAATCGACACTACCATGCATCTCATCTAATCCACATAAAACTGCGTACCACACTGTCTATAGACCTTTAGCAGGCGCAGCCGTCGCGGTCGTTCTCGATGTGGATGTTAATCGGGTCATCAAAATCACCGCTAAACTCTTCAGACTCTTCTTGGGCCAAGGCGTTGCGGGCAATGACTAAAAATTGTTAGTTTGAACAAGAGCTCTCGAGCAGGATACGCACCCTCAAAAGCCTGATCGATGTTGATAGCCTCCTTAGCACTTGTCTCAAAGTAGGGGATGTCGCCCTTGGACTGACAGAAGGTCATAGCCCTCTTGTTGGAAATCTTCATGATGTTAGATAGCGTCCACTTTACCAGGGTTGGATCACTTACCACTCGCTTGCTCTCCTCTACATCAATCTTGTTACCGAGCACGACCTAACCTTTAATTAGTGAAACTCCTCAACCCAGTGAATATGCCACCAACAAATGGGAAGTTGGGAGGGTCTCGAGGGGAAGCCTGGATGAGAAATTCGTCTCTCCAGCTGTCCAACGCTTCGAAACTCTTGGCATTGTTGACGTCGTAGACCAAAACGCAGCAGTCGGCACCACGGTAGAAAGCTACACCCAGAGACTGAAATCGTTCTTGACCGGCCGTGTCCCAAAGCTATCCCAGGCAATCAGCTTACTGGTTCTCGATGGTTGAATGTTTGTGCTCTTGTCCTACCTGCATGGTAACTTGTCGATCATCGACCAGGACCTCTCGAGTCAGGAAATCGGCACCGATGGTAGCCTTGTAGCTTGCACTAAACTTCTTGTTGACCTACAAGAACACAAACTGTATCAGCATCGCGAGGGTTTCGACCGAGATTAAGTGGAGGTGCGCACATATTGGTTCATCAAGCTGGTCTTGCCAACACCGCTATCGCCTAGGATGATGACCTATTTTCTCGCATTTGCATCAACATTCAAGCTCCCGAAAAAAATCTTGGCGAGGTTTCTGTCATCTCGCACCTTGAGGAGAACCTTCTTTCGAGAAGACATGGTGAAGTAATCGTCTGTACAAGAAGGTGTTGCTCAATGACGTTATCTCGAGCGTTCGAAACGCAATGATCGAAGCGCCTTTTCGTCTTCCAAAGGCGGAATTCTCTACTCTTTGCGTCACAGAACTCCTTACGGAAGCTTCTGTCGCTGTCGTTGATATGGCAAAGAGCCGTTGGTGGAAAATGGGATTCGTTTGTGTTGTTTGGAGATGGGCAGCAGCAGATGACGGTGGGAGGTACCAATGTCACAGCCTTGCCCGTCGCTAGGTGATGTTTTTGTGCTAAGCCACACGAAGCCTAGCGGCATGCATAAGTCAACAAGTGGGGGTCCCGGGGCGCGGTTTGTGCAACCCCACGTGACATCATATGCAGCTCTTATCGCGCTTCAACTTAGGGATTAGCGGTAGGGATAGGGATAGGATCACTTATTGAGTTCACCCTTCAAGACCGAATACTCGAGGCCTCATGGACTTTTCACCGAGGCTGAAACGGCTGAATAATGGCGGATGGCAGTCTTCTTGACAAGGTTCACGCTCTGAGCGATCTCGAGCTGGCCTTGCTTCTCTGTCTAATCAGTCGCGAACACTGTCTCGTCAGCACACCATCCGATGCCATTGACGACTTGATACAGGAGCTACAGCTTGTAGCCACCAAAACCTTTGGTCTCAGCTGGGTTGTCATTGACTGCAATCCCTCTACAACGCTCGAAGACTTTGCTTCCGCTCTTTTACTCGGCAGTCAGGCCTCGCCCATTGGTCACTCTCCTACGGCTTTGCGCAACCCAGATTCGTACTTTACTTCGAGGCCATCGACGTCTCATCCGCGCCCATCAACTAGTCCCTTCACTCCCGGCGGTGCATTATCCTCTCAGATAGCCAACGTTGTCTTTGCCAAGAACCTCGATCGAGCACCGCAAGCCGTCCAGATCCAGGCTTTGGAGCTCTTACGCACCCGTCGCATCTTTACCCGAACATCCGTACAGACCGCCCCTAAACAGTTCGTTTTTATTCCGGTATTAGAGGCAGCGAGTGGAGGCGAGGCGCGTGTGACGGCGCATTTGAACGACTTTTTATATATAGCCTACTGGCATGACCCTCAAGAAGGGTTCGTCAATCTGGATGAGGCCGACGTCGGTGATAATGCCGACACCGCGTCAACCGGGAGTGTCGTGAAAAGGGGTCCTGGCGAAGAAGCTGCCTCTACTCCGCCTTTGATTGTTGAATCCGTATGTTTCCAGCTAAAACACTACTGTCTAGTCGCTTACCATATCGTAGGACATTAGTTATCTCGGCACACTCAGTAACCAGGCACAGGTCGACATCGAGATCACTCGTTACCAGATGAACATAGTCTCATTCCTCCGTATGCATAGAGCTGTTTCTGGGGGTATCAGTCCAACAGCCACAAAGCACTTCGGTCAGCTAATGCGCTGTCTAGCCGCTTTACATCGTCTAGACTTTGTAACACCTGCTCTTGTCGGCCTCGCTGCTCGCAAGATCTACTTACACCGTATCCAGCTGACTCCTCCAGAGAAAGAAAGGAGCATGCAATGGGGCAGCAGAATAGAAGCCGTAGAAGCATTGCTTGAAGATATTGGTCCTGAAGATGTCATTGAAGATGTCTTGGGCATGGTGACCGCGCCAGTATAATGCGGGTACCTGTATTAAATAGTTCTATGATAATCTACACGTCATGACAAGTTGAGGACTCCAGTCCTCCCAAAAAGCCAATCAAGGCTTGCAATCTAGTCCATCTTTTGTTCATGATGCTGATGGCCCACTGTGATCATTTCGCCATATCCCAAAATGTCGTTGCCGTTTCAAAAGAAGCGGTCTAGTAAAAAGAAAAAGGTCATGTAACCCCATCAACGCCTTGAATCATGTGGTTTACTTTAAGCAATCTGGTTGACCTTGCAAGTCCAGCCAGAGCCACCCGCGAGTAGAGGCAAACTAAAGCATATTAGTATAAGAGTGAATGAGAATGAATCATGAAATGAAGCTTACCTAGCACCAAGGCACCAGCCGAGCTCGTTGCCCTTAATCTTCTTGGCAATCTTGACCTCACGGTCAATGGGCATGTCATAGCCAGAGTGCAGCAGAGCCATCATAAAGTTGAGGTCCAGGCAGTGGTCAGGTCGGTCCTCCAACTCTTCCATGGCACCAGGGACGGTGGTAAAAACATCCCAAGCATCCTTGCCCATGCACACAGTGTTGGTGAGGTCGTGCATCTCACGGAGAGTGAACGAGTCGGGCATACCAAGGGGCTTGGTACGGTCAAAGAAGTAGGAGAAGATGTAAACATCCTCCTTGGTAAAGGTCTTGGACAGCAGAGGCTGGTGGATACCGTTGAAGGAGCAGGGAGCAAGGTCGCAAGCCTTATCCTTGTTAAGGATCTTCTCAGCCAAGTTGCGGCACTGAGCAGGTGCAGGTTGCGAAGGGCCGGTGAAGGTGACCAGAGTCAATTCGTCGCTACCATCGAGAGTAACATTGACAGCCTTGGACATTCCGGGGGCGATGCAGGGATGGACGATGGGCTTCTTCACCCAGGACTTATCGTCGCCCTTAGACTCGGTAAGGTCCTTGATCAGAGCGCCGTGGATGGCTTCACGGGCGGCCATCAGACCGTAACCCAAGTGGGAGTGCTGGTAGAGTTCAAAGTGACGACCACCAAAGTCAAGATCGTACTTGTGATCGCCTTCAGCGAGCTTCTCAGGCATGCCACCGTCAGCAGCACCCTTGAAGGTGGGCTGGAAAACGATCTGAGTGGAACCACCACCAAGGTCGAAAACAGCAGCAGTCTCGCTCTGATCAGGACCGCCAATCTTGCCAAGGAGATAGTTGGTGGTAATCCAGGCATAGACACCCTCGAGCGAACCATCCATGATGACAACACCCTCATTCTCCTTGTCGACGACGGGGAAGGGGTAGTCTTCTTCGAGGTGTCGTCGGACTTCGTCAAGGATAGCCTGGGCGGGTTCAGGACCAATCATTCGGAGACCAGCGGTGGCCTTTACGGCAACAGGAGTGCATCCCTTCAGAGCGGCGGGGACGGTGTCCATGGCGACCTTCATGAGGGGATCGAGACTCTTGGCAGCGGCCACGGGGTCGCCCTTATACTTGCTGAGGCCACCGACCTCCTTCTCGGTCATCTTGAACTCCTCATGCTCGAGCTCAGGGGTAGGTCCGCAGTTGTTGAACTTGTAGACATGAATTCGCGAACCAGTGCTGCCGGCGTCGATCATGAGAACATACTGAACGATGGGCTTGTCCTTGGAGAAAGATTTTGTGCATCGCTCGGTACCGTAAGAGGAGTCTGAGGGAGTCTGGCCATTGTTGGGTTTGCTGGGGTGAGAAACTATGTCGCGTTAGTACTTGGATCATGATTCTCTCGTCAACTGCTACTACTACCTCCACCCGGCGTACCTTCATTGTACACTTCAACTCCCTTGGGAGAGATAAAGTAAAAGAGGGTAATGATCGCAAAGACGATAGCGGCAGTCTTAATCCACCTCGTCTTCTGCGACTGTGTCATCCAGGATTCCTTCATCCTTGCGAATACGCCTTGCCTCTTGGGCTTGAATTTGTATCGGTCTGCTTTCTCGTGAGGATCGTAGGCGACGAGCTTTTCGGGTGACAATGTCGATGTTCTCATGAGCGCGGGTCTCACGAGAAGTAGATAAGATGCGCCGGGGGACGGGAAATGATCTATTTAAAGAAGGACGGGACTCGGTTGCGCATCGGATAATTCGACTATTTAGGGAGGGAGTGGTTCACTTGAAACGAGGGTGAAGGATGATCAATGATTGGGGCGTGGCGAAGGGGGTTAAAAGGAGAAGAGGCAGGTTTTTTTGTTTTTGGTGTTGACAACTGGCACTGATATGGATATGGAAGAAAGGGGAGAGACACGGAATTGGTTTGGTTCCATTTGGTTTGGGATCTTGAAGTAAGATTTTAGCCAATCTGCATCGTTACATCTCAGGTTCCACCCGCACCTTCACGGCCATAGCGATGTTTGTCAGTGATGGTGTCAGGGGCTTGGGGGAAATCTTTTAGGGAGAAGAGCCCCTGAACTGCAGGAAGGAGAACGCCTCTAATTTTAGACGCGCCCCACTAATCGTCAAGATGCGACTTGAGCTGCGGTGGACGTCATGAAGTTTGAGCCCGAGTTTTGAGTGTAAGAGATAATAGTTGGATCACGTTGTTCAAAATTGCATTTGTTGGAGACTAATAGAATTGAGTATGCCCATTTTGCCAAGATGGTCTCACAAGACTTCCCTTGCCTCATACGTAGACCTTTATCTGTCAGCGCCTCCAGAATGTTCCAGTCGTCAATTCTAGTCGTACGCAGTGTTGCCTGCCTCGCTCTCATAACTCGTAGATATCAACTTGAACCTCGCCCTTTCAACACCGTGATAACCACAACAACTACCACTCTCGACATACTATTTCCTAGTCCGACCTCTCTCAAAAGGATAACAGT
Source organism: Fusarium guadeloupense (assembly GCA_021655865.1). Taxonomy (NCBI): domain Eukaryota; kingdom Fungi; phylum Ascomycota; class Sordariomycetes; order Hypocreales; family Nectriaceae; genus Fusarium; species Fusarium guadeloupense. The sequence continues at coordinate 223,562 of JAJJWM010000188.1, forward strand.
GCTCATCTGGCGTCAGTTTCTGTAGATCTTCGACCAACCTCCTCCAAGCCAAGCCAAGCACTGCGCATGCGCATGCGCATTCCACGCTTTAACCCTATCAGAGATGGACGTCCAACTTCTCGTGTACGACCTCTCTCGGGGCTTGGCTCGCCAAATGTCCATGGGAATGCTGGGTTTTCAACTCGATGCTATATACCACACCTCGATAGAACTCAACGGCAGAGAATATGTCTATGATGGAGGCATCATTGCGATTGCGCCAGGCTCATCACACCTTGGCCAGCCTTTGGAAAAGATACATCTCGGCACAACAAATCTACCAATGGACGTTATCGAAGAGTTTCTAGATTCTCTACGACCAATCTTTACACTAGAGGTATCGTCCACCGTGACACGTCCTATCATCCAGTGTCTAACAGTATCTCTCTAGGCCTATGACCTCTTTCATCACAACTGTAACAACTTTAGCGACTCGTTCGCAAACTTCCTGCTGGGCAAAGGTATTCCAGAACATATCGTAAAGATGCCACAAGCTGTTCTTGACTCACCCATGGGTCGCATGTTACTTCCCCAGCTTACTCAAGGAGTCAACGCTGGAAGGCAAAATGGCTCGATTCTTGGACTTCAACAGAGCGCCCAGACACCGACACAAAGTCAGCCAGCTTCCACTGCAAAGCATGGCGTCAAATATGTCACCAACTTGTCCGAATTCAACAGTCTGATGGATGCGGCAGAGAAATCATGTGCTGTCGTTTTCTTCACCTCATCACATTGTGCGCCATGCAAGGTTCTCTATCCAATTTATGACGAACTCGCCCAGGAATTTGGTGATAAAGCGACGCTCATCAAAGTTGACATTGCCCAGCATCAACAGCATGAGATTGGCAGCAAATTTGGGATTAGGGCAACGCCAACCATTATTACGTTCCTTCGCGGCGAGGAGGAAAATCGATGGTCAGGGGCCGACCCAGCCGCTCTTCGAGGCAACGTACAACTTCTAGTCCAAATGGCTCATCCCGTTCACCCTCATGAGAGACTTCGCCTGCCGACTTTTTCGAATCCCAACGCAAAGTCCGTTCTCTATGCCAAGGTCCCCCCATTGGATAAGCTCATGGTTAAAATGGGTAGCGATGTGGCCAGCAAGCCCGAGGTCAAGGCTCTCAAACAGTATCTGGAAGATCGAGCAAGGGACGGTCCCTCAAGCGCGGTCGTGCCTGAGATGAACCACTTGTCGAGTCTTGTGAAAGATTCGATCACAGCGCTTCCTGTTGATATCCTCTTTACCATTGTCGACTTGTTCAGATGCGCACTTTCAGATCCTCGAGTCAGTGGATTTTTTGCAGAAGAGAAAAATCATGAAACCGTTCGCGCCGTAATAGACTTTGTCAATCAGCAGACAGCGTGTCCCTATGCTCTCCGTCTCGTCACGCTACAAATGGCCTGCAATTTCTTCTCGACTCCCCTATTTCCCGAAGAGATTATGCGAGATGGTTCATTACGTGCAGCAATCATCCTGCTCATCTCTTCCAGCTTTCTCGACGAGAGCCATAACAACGTGAGAGTAGCAGCTTCTTCGCTACTCTTCAACTTGTCCCTAGCAAATCGACGGGCAAGAAAGGATTCAAAGCCAAGTCTCTCTGGGGACGACGAACTAGAGCTCGCTGCGTCGGTAGTGGAGGCAATCTCATTAGAAGAGAAGTCGGCAGATGCACTGCATGGAATGCTGCTGGCTTTGGGTCATCTGGTTTATGGCACGGCACTTGATGGGGAGCTCCCCGATCTTTTGCAAGCAGTAGGTGCGGAAGATAGCATCCTGGCCAAAAAGACCAAATTCCCGGACGAGAAGCTAGTTACGGAAGTTGGTACAGAACTGTTGGGCAAGGGACTGAGGAGACCATAAGATAAGGAGGCGAGGAGGGATCAAGAACACCTGTTTTCGAGCATCTGCCTAGAGCCTGTTGTACATCACCGTTTCATACCAATAGTATCATGCCCTGGCGATTTAAGCCATAGACCAACAGAATTATCAGATATACGACCCAAGAAGGATATCACACGTCAAGCGCATTGTCTGAGTTTGGTAAAGGGTGTTCTCTTTAGTATGTATCTGTAGTAGAGTGATGACTGCAGATAGACATCAGCGAGTGTCGGAAATTCATCGTTTAGAGTATTGGACTTCTTTTAGATTTGTTGTATATACTATCAATAGTCTCCAGGTACATAACAATCTCGGACCAGGGCAGTAACCGCTTTGTGGTCATGGGCTAAAGTCGTATGTACTGCCTCCCAACACGTCTCTTCTAGTTCCTCTCGGTTCGGGACGTTTTTCAGCATCAGATGGATAACGTCGAGTCGCCCTTCTACAGCAGCGCTGAGAATCACATCGTGGTTGATGACTGCCTTGTGTTCAAGAAGCATTGTTACCAATTCGAAGTGACCGCTTTTGACAGCACATTCTAAAGTTGTTATTCTCGATCCCGGTAATGAAGCGTTGATGTCGGCCCCTCGAGAAAGCAAGAGCTCGGCAACGGCAAGATGTCCCCCTCGACACGCTGCTTGCAAGGCTGTCTTCTCTTTGTTCAACGGCCTAATCTGAATATAGTTGACATGTGCGCCAGCATCTAAGAGCATCTGGACGATGCTAGTGAGCCCTTTCTTGGCCGCACAGTAGAGAGCCTCCCCCTTTGCCTCTGCATCTGAACAATTGACGCTTGGCCCAACATTGGCGAGGAGGAGATTGAGAAGATCCTCCCTCTCCTTGTTGCTATACGTCTCTACTACCGAATAAGTTGTGCATTTTCCTTGCTCAAAGCAACATGCATCGGCTCCCTTGTCAATCAGTAGCCGAACCACCTTTAGGGGCAGACCTCTCGATACTGCCAGAAACACCAACCTCCTGCGATCCATGAGGGGAATAGGTCGCTGCGCAAGCAGATACTGAAGAATATTCAAATCAAATTGCTCCCTACAAGTGGCGGCTTCGAAAGGTGTATAGCCGAACTCTTTTCCATTGATATCCGCTCCATTATTGAGCAGTAGGTTGATCATGGGGATGTCACCCCAGTAACACGCAGCTGCGAGGGGCGTCCAGTATCCAGAGCGCTCAAATCTTGGGATGGTTTTATGTTCTCTGTCTTCTTCAAAGATCAACAGCTTAGACCAGGCATTGACATCGGCTTGTGCTTGCAACAGAGCGCGTGCTATTCCATGCGAACATCCGAATACTGCAGCAAGAAGAGGACTTGGCTTGTATTCTCCGTCCACATCAGCGCCAGTGCTCAATAACAAACGGCATAGGTGTTCGTTCTTCTGGTAGGCAGCGTAGTACAAGGCAGAAGCTTGACTCTTGCCTTGATTGGCATCGGCTCCAACTTGGAGAAGCCTCAAAACAATCTTTTCGTGGTTATTGATCACAGCAGCTTGCAGAGCCGTTACCCCACAGGTTGGGCAAGCGTCTTCATTGATCTTGGCTCCTGAATTTAGCAAGAAATCGACCAGTTCCAAATTCCCTGAAGCTGCCGCAGCCTGGAGACAAGTCAACCCGTAGGTATTTGCTGGTCGAGCGTGTATGTCCGCTCCATTCTGGCAAAGCAGCTTAACAAGGTTGATGTTTCCATCCAGTGCCACAGCTTGAAGCGCTGTAAGGCCGCCGGACAAAGCTGGTAAGTCATTGACCTTGGCGCCTTTCTGAATCAGCATCATGATAAGGCGATAGTCTCCTGCCTCGGCGGCAGCTTGGAGAGCTGTTTTCCCTCGCAGGAGGCTTGCCGGGTTGTCTATATCGACACCTGACTCGAGCAGTATCTCTGCAATCTCTAGCTTCTTGTTGTTGTCAACGTCAGATGCGCTAATACATGCTTGAAGTGGTGATTCGTTCAAGAGTCGCATGTACTGAAGCTTTTTATCGTTGGCCATGCCAGGCAGCCACTTATACCACGTACATGCCCTTTGAATCGCCGTCCTCAATTGAGGGTATGTGGACAGTAAACCATTTATGTGTACCCCTGCGTCAAGTAGACGGCGCACGAATTCCACATTCCCCTGAAGCGGCTAAAGATGGTGACATGTCAACGGTTACCATACTATTGGATTCCATGGAAAATCTCAACGCAATCCCGTCATGCGCAGAAGACTGTTTAATCGGTATCTTTGAGCGGATAGAAATTATCAAAGAGCCTTCTAAGCTCCTTTGCGTCGTATCACCAATTTTATTCGCAGCCAATACTGAACTACATGCAAGCCAAACAATCCAGATTCGGTGTAATTTTCCTGCATCAAGGCGTGGGCTTGGAAAAGCCTATCGAGATTGACTGAACTATTGGGTCTTTCGAGGACTCTTTCAAGCACTTCGAGGGCACCAAGAGGGTGTAAATGGACCGTGCTCCTCAATAAACAAACAGCCATCGAGGTGTTGTCTTCCGTGACGGCAACTTCGAGTGCTTTGGAGAGGCTGGACAATTCGATGTCCCAACCTCCTGCATGTTCCGTGATGAACTCCATAAGCTCAATATCTCCGAGCTTGGCAACAGCGGGGAGTGAGAATGATGAGAAAGCTTGGGCGGTCAGTCCACCTAGAGAGATAGCCTGCTTAACAAGGTCAAGATATCCATTCTCAATGATCCACTGCAAAGACACGGCGAGGGTTTCTTGGTTATGGGTCTTATTTGACCCAGCATAAAGCGTCCACTGTATCAGTCGCAATGGGTAGATTGACTCGGTATCTTCAGAGTTAAGATATCGCTGGTAACCGAGAGGGTGAGGTAACATCTTTTCGAGGTACGACAATAGCTGAGATGCGTTGTTCAAGGTTCGCTCATCATCAGATAATGAGCTGAGAACCAAGTCTAGTACGCTCTGGTCGTGAGATCTTGTAACCCTGGCTGAAGCCATGGCATCATTTGTGAAGACTACAGTCCGCAAGCTTAGATGGACCAGTAATATAAGAGTATTCAAGCACCTACCATATTCTTCCGCCCGAGTCCAGAACTCGAACCAAGGTGCGATGGTGTTATCACTTCCTTGAGTGTTGACGGGAGTACGAGCAACGACTGTCGTGGGTGGCTCTGACGGTATAGTAACTTGAACTTGGTAAGCACTGGACATTGGTTTGGAGGTGCAAGATGTAACTGAAAACTCACTCTGGGGCTTGATGCCAAGATTCCAAGGTCCGACATATCTGGCAAGCTCTTTCTTGAGTTTCTCGGTTGAGACAAGCTTGCCATTCATGACAAGCTCTGTGTCCTTTCCTCCTTCATCTTTTTGTTTTCGGATCTGAGCTTCCGCGTACTCCCATTCAGCTTTGCAAGAGTACTTTTTGAACTTCCACTTTGCCAGACGACGGATATACTGAGCTTTTCTGAGCAGCAACAGAGTATAAGTATTGAGGTGGTCTCGATTTGGCCGGCCTAGCGACACTCACGAAGCAAAAAATCCATATTCGTCTTCCATACACTTGACGAGTTGATCTGGGCTTTTGTCTTGGTCCAGATACAAAGCACGAATGTGCTCTTTGTGGCTTTCCCATTGCGCATCTGGGATCTTTGATGCTCGAGACATTGCAGATGTGACAGTTGGACCTGCCTTGTAAGCCTCTAAGAAGGAATCAAGGTAAGAATAAGGCAGCAGAATAATAGTGCCTAAGCATAAGGTACTTAGTAGTGATCCTTTTCTGCTTGATCATATGAGGTTGAGTATCTCAACCTGACTGCGCGGGAACCTAAAGGCTTTTATATCCAACAAGACCACCCATGGCCGCGACAGAAAGTGCATTTCCCTATCCGACAGCGCACGCGGTGAGTGTACATATGTATATTATATTACCAGGCTGTAGACATCTCAGATGATTTACAACTCACATTGGGCTGAATACATCCATGCAGCATACTGACCCCAGATCTGACACTGGGTCCTTGATTGGCCTTTGCCAAATTTTGCTTTCCTTCTGCCTTCTGGTTGGCTCGGTCCAAATTTTGCATCTTGCGCCCCTTGTCTCGTGTCTCTTGTCTCATGCCTCACATCGCAATGGGCTGTCATGTCGGCATTGCAGCTTGCCAGGTCTCAAGCCAAATTTTGCATTCTGTTGCTAGCCCCCTATTGGCTGTTTCCAGAATTTGCTTACCTTGAGATACCTACGATCGTTACCTGATCTTTTTCATTCCCACATCGTCTCAATTTGCGCCTCGTACCACTAGAGCGCCTACTGTATTGGCTTCAGCCAAATTTCGCATACGTCTCGATCACGACCCATCCACACCTCTCGGCTCAGCCTCTTTTCCGTACCGTGCGTACCTTCATCATATCGGGGGCCTCGCGCCAAAACCCATGCCCAAATTTTGCAATTTTTAGATAGATTAAAGAGTCGGTTATTGCCCATCATGAGTCAATCAATTGTTTCCCATATCATCTCTGTTCTACGTTGCAACACTGTTGATGTTGTAATACTCTTGCCGTATACCGCAACATGAACCTGTCTACAGAAGCCATCATTGCACTTGTTGGTGTTGTCATCAACCTTCCCACATTCATCTTGGTGTTTTGCCATGCATGGTCGAGGCACCAGAAACGACGTCCTCGCATCAACACTTCTGGTACGCCCACCTACCATCATATCTATCGTCATTCAATATACTAAACCTAGAAAGATTATGAACTACTCGAACAAATGCCACCTTATCCCGAAGACCGCCCTTCTTGGATTCGGTATCCCGTATACCCCAACTCCTGGGCTCCATGGTGGTCGCCAACTGGCTCCCGAGGTGTCGATCGACCACGACCGGGGCCACGAACCTTTTAAAACTGTCTGGCTGCATGCTGGGTATGTAAACCAGCAGGTTCCAAACTTTTGGTTTATGTCAACCATGCTGCCTTATCACTCGTGACCAAGAAGCGTCCGCTTGGTTCATGTGTGCATAAGTTGAGAATGTGTATTGGTCTTAGTGTTAGTGTTAGTGTGATTGAGTTACAGTGAGTGCTTCGAAGCGGTTGGGAACCTTGGGATGTCTACCAACGTATTATAGAACAGATAGATGCGAGATATCGAGATTTTGTTACCCTAGAACTATTCCTGACAGCCTTAGCATGAGCATTTGGACTTTTGCAAAAGAACCGTTCAACATTGATTTAGGGTAAACGTTTGCCCAAAACTCACATCCACTTAAACGCCCACCCCAGTTGCCTGAGGTTGGCTAGCTTGCTTGCTGACTAACGGAGAGCCCAGCCCCACTTACAACTTTCACGCCTATATAAACTGAACCCAAACCCGATCTCTCTGATTTTGCTTCTTCAGATCAAAAAGTATTAAACTTTTTCTGAGCCGCCACGACCTTCACCCGACCCTTCGGGGTCACCTCCCACGGTGTCGCGTTGCCTTTCCCATACAGGGAAACGCTCAGTAGAGTAAAACCCTTGGATATAGGAAATTCTCCGTCAGGTCGTTGTTTCGCAACGATGTCTGTAGGCGGTGTAATGCCAAGAAGGGGGGACATCCCATCCTGAGAAGGATTCTGTAGTATTTTGCTGGCCTTGCTTGAGCTTCTTGCTCGAGGTTGGCTGCGTGCTTGAATGTTTTGAACCCGTACCTGAGTTTGACGGATAACCGTCGAGCTCAAAATTTTCGTGTGTACCCCACCCACCTCATGATAATCCTTGAGGGTATGTCGCGTCACAGTGGGTGCTTCGCCAATCGAGCCAACATTCTTACGTGGGAATCTCTGGACCAAGGCCCATGCGTCATCGTCCAGTGCCGGCGAGGACCTTTGGCGAGATTTACCTGGACGTGAAGTGTTGCGATGCGGCTCAACCATCGCCATCCTTATTTGGGATGATCCTAGCAACGAGGCTAGTGTCTTCACCAGGGCACTTTTCAACCTCGCAGTGCGGACAGCTTCATGAGAGTCGAGACCAAGTCATGTAAATCATAATTCATGCATTACGGTGTCATATCGTTTTCGCTAGGAACAAAATCATACAATGCCAATCCAGTCTTCTGTCCGATATTACTCGTCGTTGGGACCGCTGCCCACGATACCCTCGAGACCCTGGCTTCTGTGCTGGTCTCTCACAAAATCCTCGATCTTGTGGTCGTGATGCGGTCGCTCGGGAGGTCCAGGTGGCTTATCCTCCTCCTTGGGAGAGCTTTGTTGACCCGTGGGCAAGACTTTGGCAGCGGCAGGGACGTATTCAGTGACTGAGCAGACGGTTAGTCCATGCTGCTGTATGTAGTCGTGATTCAGCTTACTCTTCTCGACAATTGGGTTTGGCTTCTGATTCTCCTGCTCACGGGTTTCAGTAGCAGCCTTGTCGAGCTGATCCTTGAAGGTCCCGTCCTGGACGTTGTTATTCTGGCCTGATTCTTGAGAAGTCATTTTTGCGGATTGTGTTTCCTGTTGAAGGGCGATGCTCCGACAAGAGAGAGAAAAGAGATCTGTATCAAGTTCTGGTCTTATCCCTGGACTCAACTACCGCGTTTCCTTGGTCTTTATTCTCGGCATTGGCATACGCAATGGCGCAAATCATTCCGGCATCCTTGTGAAACCTTAGCTGTCTCTCAAAAGTGACGTCAAACCGCATTATTGGCGAGGTTGTTTGATCTTCCGATAAGCCCCGATAGATCAGAAGTTTAGCTTATCGGACCGTTCTGATGGGCTGACCATCACCCAACAATACTTTTTTGCTTGTCTTCCGCTAGAGGTATTTTATAAGGGTCCAAACTTTCACTTTTCACGTCTAGATACTGCGAGAGCGAGATCGTCAACTGAAATACTTCAAGATGGCGCCGATTCCAATCACCATCGTCACGGGCTTCCTGGGCTCAGGCAAGACCACCCTCATCCTCAACCTCATTCCACAACTCCGCGCCCAGAACCCAGACTATAAACTCGCCCTTCTCAAGAACGAATTCGGCGATCTCGCAGTTGACTCGCAACTCGCCGCCAACTCTTCCATCTCTGGCGTCCAGGAGCTTCTCAACGGCTGCATCTGCTGCAACCTCGTTGGCCAGCTTGGCCCCGCGCTCAAGGAACTCGAAGACACCGTCACACCCGACCGCATCGTTATCGAGACGAGCGGTTCCGCGTTCCCTGCCACTCTCGCTCTCGAAGTGAACCGTCTTGCGCGTGAGTCTGGAAAGTATGTGCTCGACGGTGTCATCAGCGTTATCGATGTCGAGAACTGGAAGGGCTATGAGGATACGAGCTACACGGCGCGCATTCAGGCGCGTTACACGGATCTCATCGTTTTCAACAAGTGGGAGAATGTGAGCATGCTGCGATACGACGAGTGTCTCGACAGAGTCGGCGATTTAGAAGTGGATGTTGCCAAGGTCAAGAGCGACAAGGGAAAAGTGCCGATGAACTTGATCTTTGGCGTGGACGGAGGTTTGGCGCAGGAGTTGACAGAGGCAGACGTCGAAAAGACCAACGGACATAGCCGTGAAAATGGCCACTCCAACGGTATCACAAATGGCCACTCACACAGCCACCAGAGCGAGGTTGAAGTCCTCTCAGTCAACCTCAAAGCCGACCCCTCATCACGCATCTCCACCGAAAAGCTTCTCGCCTTCCTCTCCTCCGCTCCTAAAGACGAAGTCTACCGCATAAAGGCCCTCCTCTCACTCTCCTCCACGCCCTCAAACTCAGACCCCGACCTCCCCAAGCCAGAGCCCAGCGCCTCAGGGCGATATATCCTCAACTGGGCGTTTGGTCGCTGGACGTTCACCCCTGTTGCCGATGCGCTGCAGGAGCATGACTCTAGCAATGATGTTACGCTGCGCATGACTATCATTTTTGCGCGGTACGAGAGTAACAAGTGGAAGAAGAGGCTCGAGGCTGGAGGTTTGGTGCAGTTGGAAGGCGGAGACGTGAGCGGATTGACCGTCACCAAGATACTATAGAGTAAAGACATAGACCGAAAGGTGTAGAAATAGAGTATATAAAAGGAGGATATCACGAAGAGATGAGACGAGATGGTTATGATAAAGAATAGACTAGTACGATTGAACAGATGCTTGTCGCTATTTCATCAAAATATAAACACAACCCGCTACCCGAGGTTTTGAATACACAAAAACACAATCTTTTTTACAGGTAAAAATCTCCTATACACGGCTATATCCATCCTGGCCCAGGGTTGATAGGACTTGCAATGGTTTGCATCTCAGGCGCTGTTCCATCATGACCACGCCCAGGGTTAAAATTTTGCTCGTCAAAGTAGTAATCCGCCCAATCATCCTCGTAGACATCGTCCTCGGGAGTCTTTGACTTAATCGTCCACGGGTCATCAAAGGCAGGGCCATCGTCCGCCTTGGCCCTAGACTCGACCTCCTCCTGAAACCGCTTAAACACCTCGGGCGTCGAGAGCACCGACATGGGCGTTGGCGGCACAGAAGGATCAGTAGTGACTGTCTTGACGGTCTCTGCTGTGCTGCACGGAGACCTGGGTGATGGCGGCGGCGAAAGCTGATTGGCTTCAGGGTTAGACGTGAGAGAGACAGAGGGACGGTGGAGACTCGCGATGCCGTCGAGAGATCGAGGAATCAGTGGAGGAGGGCGGTTGTACTTTTTGGGGGCCGACTTGTGGTGAAGTCGAGAAAAGTTGGGACCAGAGTCGACTGGGCTTGCTGGCGTCGAGTCGTTGTCACAGCTTGAGCAAGTTCCTGACTTTTCAGCGATTCCATTATGGCACACGCGGCACATTGGATCTGAAATGCTGTCTTGACGGACATGGACTTGCGGAGCACCAGCTGCGTGTATGGGGTGGGAGTTGAGGGCATCTGCAAGAGGCTTGGAAGGTCGCTGAACAACGATAGTCTGAAGCGACTGCTTACGCTTCTGAGAATCCTGTGATGATCGACGAATGGCAACCATCTGTACAGACTGCTTTCGCCTGGGCCATCCTGATGCTGAGACATCGCTGGGTCGCGGTGATGAGATTGGCGAGACCCCGGGGGTCGAGAGGTTGTCTACTCGTTCAAGCCTGATCGTCTTGGCCTCGCTTATGACTACGGGCTGAGGAGAGGGTTCTCTTGCCAGACTGAAGCCCTCATCGGACATGATGCTGTTGCGAATGTCCACCCCTGGAGCTTTTGGAGGCTGCAGCATATTCTGTGTTGTCGCCGTAGACTCCTCAGCATCGACTGCTTCCAATGGGTCTGTCTCTTCCTCGGCTGGTGTAAGTGGTGAAAAGGCTGACCGAAAGGCTCCATTCATGGGTCCAAATGTCAACCTTGACGGCTGCGGTGCCTGGGGTTGCTCTGTTTGAGGTAGTTCGGGTTGAGGTGAAGTCGTCGGTGTCTCTTGGGTGGGCTCTGGTACTGGAGATAGCTGCTTCGGAATTTCTTGTCGTCGGTGTAGTTGCTCTACAAAAGACGCCTTTCTCATATTCAATAGACTCCTCTTACACTCCTCGTCGCTGGGAATCTCGGCTTCAGTGATCCTCCTCGCGGGACGGTCTGGGAAGTGCATCATGGTGAAATCGCCGTTTGTTGATGAGCTTGTCTTTGCCACCGATTCAGAAGCCCGTCTAAATCCCCGGAAGCTCATTTTTCTGGGCGAGAGCTGGTCCCGCCAGCTACTCATTTTGTCGTCGGCACTGGTGGTCCAAGAAGGCATCGCGATGACGTTGGGCCTTTGAGCCTGATGACTCGAGCGCAATGTCTCAAGGGACGAAAAGAAATTGCCAGACTTGACCAAGTACTGTTCCCAGTTATAAGAAATGCCTTGAGAGTCCCTTTTTTCAACTAAAATGTGTCAGGTTGAGTGGCTGGAATGTAAGTGACTGATAGACGAGAGGGGTCCTTGGCGGTCTTAGAGGTCTCACAGAGCTGAGAGGTTCAGCAGCCCCAGGCAAGATGAATAGAGTTCTCGTGGTTAAAGAGCTGGCAAAACTCTGTTAGATAGTATACGCCGCTTCTTGCCTATGGCGGCTCGGAGGTCCCGATGACAACACTACCCATTGTGCGGGGGCAACTCAACCTTTTTGGCTCCAAGATTGGGTTTGTAGCTAGCTGTAACTCTCCGAGACCCTCAAAGATGGCGTGAGGTCACAACCAAGGAACAAAGAAAGAGTTTGCTTCAAAGAATGCAGTTTGGGTAACACGGCAGACCGGCACAGCCAATCTCCCCCAAGAGACGCCGTAAAAGAGTCCGAGCATAAGCACGAGCACGAGTACAGTACAAATGCACAAAAATAAAGATGCAAAGAAAAAGACTTGCTGGTCATGGATCGATCGACGTGACGAGAGACTGACAGACAGGTGCAGAGGGCCACATGGCCCATGATTCATGCTAGAAAGCCACCAAAAACGCCTTTCACTCTCCAATATCTCCAGAACACCAAAGACCATTCCATTGTCTCTTGCCCCTGAAATGCTAAACGCCGTGCAAGAATTCACAAAAACTATATCGGGCCTTGATTCAATACTTAGCTAGATGGTGCCTGTCCCTGACAGCTCTTCTCAACGCTGTTCCTGGCTAGCCATCTTCGCCATCCTTTGTTGGCCCTGACTCGGCTGACGCCATCTTGATGAATACTTTATTAGGTGCGGGTGCATTTAACCAATCAAGTCGTAAGCCAGTCAATCCATGCTAAGCTGTCGATCATGGATATATCGCGGCTTTATTACAGATTGACAGTCACAGTCATGTTATTGCTAAGCACCAACATCGTTGGTGGCAGCTCATTGCAGAGCACTTCAATATCAGACAAGTACTGTATCGACGCCGCCTCATCCAAACAGGTACCCTCTGAAGGAATGGGGAGAGTGCTGAGAAGAACAGCTGTGTCCTTGGAATGTTGACGCATCAATTCGTTGACGATGAGGTGCTGCGCTCTGCTTGGTAATTCATTGAAGGAGAGCTCGAGCCCTTGCGGAGTGTAACCAGAGTTCTGACCCTCTTCCTCTAGATGTGAGCTTAATCTGTATCTTTCAAGCATTTCGGGGAGTTGACTGTGTGATTCGCTTCTTCCCTGCGTAGATCCTCGAGAACTGCGTCGTGAATGGAATCGAGACTGATCCGTTGTATATGGGTCGTAATCAGGCTGCTCCGCGAAGGAGATGGACCTGCCCTCATCATCGTCAGTCAAGACCTGGGCACCAGGCCGAGGTCTACTCGAAAATCTTCCGAGTGAGGATTGCCGCGAATAGCTTGGTCGCGGCGGCCCGGCCTTTGGGGTCTCTGATTCAGAACTAGACGGCGGCGCAAAGCTTATCGTTGAGCCCTCCGCCTCCGAGGCGATAATCTTTGTCTCGGGCACTGGGCGGCTAGAGAACTTCACAGTTGAAGTTTGCCTCGAAAGACTTGGTTTTCCTGGTGTTGTCGTGCCACCACGGTACGGGCGTACAGTGTCTTCTCTTGAAGGGCTTGCCGGGCGTACACGAGACCCAGCTGCCGAAGGACCTAAAGAGTCCCGCGAAACAAGAGAGGGAAACAGTTCCGTCCCAGAGTCTGTGCTGTCCCTATGTGGTCGCTGCTCTTCTTGTGGCGTTGGAGCTTCTGAGACAGACTGGGAGGCTGATGCCATCTGCGATGCTTGACCTCCCCCAATGCCCCTTACCGTCGCAGACGATGACATTGTACCATACGATGTAGCGACAGTATCGCCAGTAGTGTTGGACTTTGAACGCCGGCCAAAACTTTCCCAAAAATCACCACGCACTCTGCCATCATCATCATGAGAATCCCCACTCGCCAACAATGGACGATGAACCGGATCGCTCGGGCCGATATTGTCTTCATCGTCCAGCTCGTCGTTTGCCGCGTAACTGTATCCCATTTCCTCGTCTTCAAGGTCTGTTGGGGAGTCGTCTCCCTCATCATCTTCACTGGCCGTCTCATCCAACGCATCCTCATGCAGGTGATGTGTATGAATTCCCATACTCACTCCCATCTTTGAGAGCATCCTAATGGCTGGCCGTCTGGGGAGTTCGGGGACATCCGCAGTACTGGCGCGCCGGCGCTCGTATATCTCTTCGTGGGGATTATAGACGCCGGGCCTTCCGGACGTAGAGTCATAGATGTGGGCAAGATGATCCAGCTCTTGGGTGGATGTCATATTGTCCGCACGTCCTCGAAACATCTGAAGATCGTCCCACCATTCTTCGTCCCGAAGCGTATCATTGACAACGATTTCCCAATCGATGTCATGTCCTATGCCATTAACGATGAGTTCGTAGGTATTCAGCTTACCCGACGACAAGCAGAATGCCTTGACTTGTGCGTCAATACGCAGCTTTTCAAGAAGTGCTAGAACCCGCGCATGCTCTTCGTGCACTTCACTTTCGTATTCCACAAACACCATAACTCGCAGCGTATACGTATGCTTCCATTGTTGCACGCTGTGTAGGATATGTCCGAGTTGCAAAATGAGAGTATCTGCTAGTGTAAGTTTTCGGTCAATCCAATCCAAACAGCCTGATACTCACATGTGTCAAAGTTGGTGGTCAGCAAACTCTTGCCATCGGACGTAACTTGAGCAGACATTTGGATAGGCCACAAGTCAATGTACTTTTTGGTGTTGGAACCATCCTTTCTCGGTGTTTCCAGCGATTCAAAACCGCATCCAACAGCAATGTTGAGTCGATATCTTAGAGCAAGGTCTTCTAGAATAGTAAGGTATTCCGTTGGAGACATCATGTTCTCGGTGCGTATAACATCTGTCGGAAGGATTCCCTCCATAAGTCTCGCCGATGTATCTCCTCGCCGCCGCCGGGGCCTCTCGGGTGCCTTGCCATTCGATTTCGGGGGCCGTTGCATCTGCGCTGAGAAAGATACAGGAACATCGGGAACACGCAGTCTCGGGTTCGATTTCCGTAGTTCTTCCATATTATAGAAACCGAGCACGGCGATATTAGGACGCATTCCTCCAAGTCCAGCCGACAGAATCAAGTTGCGAATACCCCAGGTAATGGTGGGAGACATTGTCAGCTGCACAAAAGCTTTGATCTTAGAAAACTCAGAGATGTACTTTGTCCAGGCGTGTTGCTGTAGTCTAGCTTCATGAACACCAGCGCTGAAATCGTCGGTTACAATGACATGACCAAGGATATACAGCGATCCTTTTTTGAGCGAGTTGCAGAACTTGATCAACCTGGTCTGTCGACGGGGGTTGTTGATGAGGAGTATGATATGCGGTCGCCAAAATTTGATGTGCTCTGGTCTTAGACGTAGCAGATACTTTCTTACCTGGTGATAGATCAAATTCTGGCTGACATCTCCCCAATGTTTCGGGGGGCTAAGGTAATGAATGAGTAGAAAGAGCACGACGAGCACGGAGATGGCCACAGCAGCATATGTCTCATCGATGAAGAACATAGCAAAGCCGGACAGAATGCCAGCAATGAATGCGGTCTGCCAGGTGAAGAATTTGAAACTCGGCCGAAAATTGGGTGCAGACCCGATCTTCAGAAGGAAGCATGCCAAGTTCATAACGAAGAAAGTCATCTGGTAGCCCATTGAAATAAAGGTAGCGATCTGGTTGAGATCGGCAAAGAGTGCCAGTTGTGCAATGACATAAGTCAAGAGAAGGGCATATATCGGTTCGTCGCCATACTTGGTGCCTTTGCTAAAGAAGCCGAGGCCAGGAAGAAGCTTATCCCTTGCAAAGGCCTGAAATAGCTTAGAAGCACCAATCAAACCCATGAGGGCCGAGAAGAAGGTGACTGCGCATTCACCAGCAAGAATAACAGGGCGATATAGACTGATCACCGAGATGGCGTTCGCATTTGCCAGAAATGAGGCATGAGTTGTGGTTGCTGCTAGAGAGAGAATCACGACGAAGTAGATGATGAAGGTTGTCAGCATAGCCCACAATGTTCCGTGAGGGATTGATCTGCCGGGGTCTTTTAGATCTCCAGACATGGATGCACCAGCAAAGATACCCGAAGTAGCACTAATACAATATCAGCACGGACTTGTAACGACAGGGTCATATAATGGGGTCGTACGGAAAGAGAATGCCAAAGAGATCACGGAAGGTTTCCAGACCTCTGAATTGAGAACTATCAAAATGAGGAAGAAAATTGTCTGTCAGTGTATCAAAGCTGGGCCCAGTAAAGTGAATGCCGAGATCGTTGTCGCGAAAAGGGGTCTTAAAGATAGCAGAGACTGGGATGCTGACGATGGCCAAGCTTAGAATAGCAAGCAATGCGTTTGATGCTCTTGAGAAGGTAGCGGAGCCTAAGAAGCAAAGGCCAGTACAGAGAAGTAGCGAAGCTGTCTGGAGAAAATAGCCAGTCCAATATCCCTGAGGGAAAGCTGGGCCTAGGTTGAGTCGGATGCAGTCGATGAGACCGACAACGTTCATACTTGCGTTGAGGACTTGAGCAAGATAGAAGAGAATGCCGATAGAGCCACCAAACTCGGGACCTAGGGACCGCGAGATGAGATAATAGGCACCACCACCTTTGACCTCGCCATTGGATGCAATGGCTGATAGAGAGAGCGTCGTCAACAGATCTATGGAGTAAGCCGTGACAAGAAGCCCTGTGGCCGTGGTCAATATTGCGTGAGAGTATTCATGGCCTGGTAACTGAGCTTACCAAGGATGCCTATGAAACCAATTTTGCCTATAATGAGCCCAAAACGCAGGAACATGAGAATGCTCATGATATTGAGAAAGACCGGTATATAGACACCCGAGACGCTACCCAATTTGTTGCTCTGTCTTGGCTCCATTGTGACTGAGACGCGCCCACCATTGAGTTCGCTTGTTGTGCTATATCGGTGACCTTGTCCTCCATTGTCGGCCTTCTTGATATCTGACTGCTGAGGCGTTGCCATGATGCAAGTCGACGGGAGGAAGTGAAGTCAGCCAGCCAGACGAGGGGTCAATAGTGGCAGCAGGTACTTTAGCAGCCCACATAAAAGACGGTGAACCAGGTGTTGTCGCTGGTGATGTTTACCGATTGCAGTGAAGGAGCTGAGAGAGGAGGAGAGAGACGCTGGGAGACAATGGATGATATGGCGCGTGTAGCAGAGACTGTTAGGCAATCAGTCGTTAACCCTCTCACAGCCAAGAGAATACCAAGTTGAAGCCTCCCGCGTGTGCATATTAGGTGTGGTTAGTGTGGTGATGAGTGTGGATAATACGAGGGCAGCTCTCGGTAATCCGGGTGAGAAGGTCCATGCTTGACGAGCGATCAGCACCAATCAAGGACGCCACAACAACCCCCAAGAGAAACACTCTTCGACAATTTGGGCACTTGTAGGATGGATCAGCCCGGGGGGGCTTGCCTATGGTGGATGGGCGGAAAGCTCATGGGAAAGGTTGATGATGTCTGGTTTAAGGGTCCACGGGTCCATTCCCCGCTAAATAAATACCAGGTATCCATTCCAGCGGGCCGAGACGGGACGTTTCCTCACCTTTTGGGTATTAAATTGTGCCCAATGCTCAGCTTATAACTGACAGAGAATTGATAGAGGCTTGAAACTAAAATCTCTCTGGTCATTGCGCTTTTGCTTCAACTCGAACCATGATATGACAATCGTCTCGTCTTGCCTTCATGACTCTCCATCTGTGGGGAAGTCGAATCATGTGCAGTGTTGGCGTGGTTGGGTAGCTCAAATATTAGTGAAGCGCAAGTGCAGCATCTCATCGCGATAGGCGCTGTAGGTGCTACCAGATGACGTAGGCCATGACTATGCGAAATCCACTCTGATATCCATAGATCAAGCTTTCTGTCAATGCTTGTGTTATTGAAAGAGCGGAAAGACGAAAGACGCCTTGTTAAAGACACTGACACCGTGG
Source organism: Fusarium guadeloupense (assembly GCA_021655865.1). Classification (NCBI taxonomy): domain Eukaryota; kingdom Fungi; phylum Ascomycota; class Sordariomycetes; order Hypocreales; family Nectriaceae; genus Fusarium; species Fusarium guadeloupense. Next base: position 241,304 of record JAJJWM010000188.1, read on the forward strand.
AGATGGTCGGTAGATGACAATATCAAGTCAAGGGAGAGAGATCGAGATCTTTAGGGCTAAGATATACTTGGAATCGCTTCACATGTCAACATGCGCCTCATTCATCTGACCCCGAGTTTTAGAGGCTGTGACACCCCCACGGAGCGTGACTTCGGAAGCGTGCCCACATTACACCAGCTGGCAGCTATTTATCGTCTGAGGCCGCACGGCCAAGCCTCGGAAATGGGTTGAATAATCCATCAAGACCATATTTGTTGTTGTTGGTGGTGGCGATCAAAGCTTTGGGAGCTTGGTGTTGTGAGTTTACAAGATGATCTCAGGAAATCGTACACCGCATCAACAAAGGCCGAGTATAAAGATAAGGGGGCATGTAACGCGTCGATCAATACCTATCATGTCAACCTTAATCATATTTTGGCCGTAGACGCCTACGACGCTCACTTTATATGTCTCGTTGTCCTGGCTATTACAAGACAGTCTGTAGAAACCAAGACTGACAAGGGAGCTATTCGAATAAGTCCGCTCCAGGTGAGACTATAATTATAAACCAAAGAAATGAACATCATAAGTAAACTTCATACATAAATTCATGTTTACATGGACGTTATCAAAGCAGATAAAGTTGCAGGCATTTGATTGCAGCGCATTTCACTTGACCAAACTCATTGGCTCCCCCGCCTGCAACCTTAGGCTACCTGCCGCCGAAACCCTCCATTAATAGCCTAGCTCGAGCCAGCATCTGCCCTGTCCTTAGTCACCCGACCAAACCCCAGGACTGCACAGTACATAGTAGCTACACCATGACCAGCTAAAACCCTTATCTCACGCTTGCTTCTTCCTCCTCCAACCAGCAATTCCATTACGCCTCAATTGACTCTGTCATCCGACCTCGCGTCATCTCCATATCCTATCGGCTCTTGAGACTCTTTCTTGGCCGTCATTCTTTGTCGTCATTCCTTCTTGCTGCCTACTTAGCTCTTCCGCTGCCTTATCAGCCTCGAGTTGGATTCTGTGTCACTCTCATCTTTGGCGATTTAGGGTCGTTGTCAACACCGTTTATACTATGCGATAAGACTTTCCTCGGTTTCAAGCACCTCAAATTATGGCTTCTCCGTCGAGAAACGTATCCGAACAACCCCCCAGGCCATCGTCGCCTGGCAGCTTTCGACCTCGATCGCTTTCCACCTCGGTTCCTCGGGCTGATTTGACAGCGCGTCTTGCCTCTCCCATTCCATCACAACAATTTGGAAATACACCGCCTAGAGGAGCTTCTCCTCGGCCTGATGCACCTTCACGTGCTGAGAACCTCGAGGATCTGAGCCAGCTACCTGGATCTGGTGCTAGCGCTCAAGGTCCTGGAGTATCTGCTCTTGCTGCTGCCCTCTCCAACTCTTTAGGCCAGTCCCCTCCTCGACACGGTACTCCGGCGGCTCGCGTCAGCACTCCTCCGATCCGATCACAGTCTCCTCTGCTCGGCGGACGAAACTCGGGGCCGCCGACCAACTATGGCTCCTTCGATTCACGCTCGCGGACTGCGCTAGGCACTAGTGCACCTTACGAAGATCCCGAAATTGTCAAGCGCCATCTTGTTCAGCCCTCAGATGAGAACGTCGCTTCAGAAGAGTCATCGATTCAAGGTACTGCCAAGGGCAAACAACCAGCTGAGATTGGCGGTACTGGCTTGAACGATGATGAATTCTCCAGCTTGAAGCTGCAGGGAGGTGATGTGACGCGAGGTATCTACAAGTGGACCGAACAGGCCGAGGCAAGAGCAAAGTACAATCGCAGCAAGAGTTTCGATTTGGGAAGACCCGAGCCAGAGGCAGAGGTGCTCGACATTAACTCGATCAAGGTGCCCGGTGGCTTCCGAAGAAATCACCTCCGTCGTGCTGTTCAAAGCCCTCATGGTCCCCGTGGCCATCTCGAAGACGGCCATGCTTCTCCCGCGCCGGGCCAGCAGAGACTATTCACGTCGAGCTTCCTCGAATTCCTATCGATATACGGCCACTTCGCCGGTGAGGAGCTGGAAGAGGACGACGAAGACCTAGGTCCCAACGAGTACTTCTCGTCTGGAGAAGATACAGATGAATACAACTCGGACGATGAGCGGGAGCCCATGGAGGACAGCGCCCTGCTGACCCCATCAAGACGCAGGCGTAAGCGCAAGGTTCGCGGTGGCACTGGCAACAATAGCCCTATGAACGCAGCCATGTTGCTCCTCAAGTCTTTTGTCGGCACTGGCGTCCTCTTCCTTCCCCGTGCGTATCTCAACGGAGGCATGCTCTTCAGCAATGCGGTTCTCTTTGGTGTCGCTGCCCTGAGCTATTATTGTTTTGTACTTCTCGTCAAGACGCAGCTCAGGGTTGGAGGCTCGTTCGGTGATCTAGGTGGTGCTCTCTACGGAAAACATATGCGAACCCTCATCCTGGCTTCTATCGTCATCAGTCAGATTGGTTTTGTCGCTGCCTATACCGTCTTCACCGCCGAGAATTTGCAGGCTTTCGTCCGGGCTGTTTCCAATTGCAAATCATCAATCAGCGTCCAATGGCTCATTCTCATTCAGATGCTCATCTTCCTACCTTTTGCTCTGTTACGAGACATTGGAAAGCTTGCTTTTACTGCTCTTATTGCGGACGCCTTTATTCTGATCGGATTGGCTTATCTTCTGTACTACGACATCTTGACCCTCAACGAGAACGGCATTGCCGACATCATCATGTTCAACCAGAAGGATTGGACTCTGTTTATCGGCACGGCCATTTTCACATTTGAAGGTATTGGCCTTATTATTCCCGTACAGGAGTCGATGAGGCACCCAGAAAAGTTCCCTCGCGTACTGCTCATTGTCATGATCATCATCACTGTTCTGTTTATTGGCATGGGCGCGGTATCGTATGCCGCCTACGGATCTCACACTGAGACTGTCGTCTTGCTCAACCTGCCGCAGGACAACAAGATGGTCAACGGCGTTCAGTTCCTGTACTCTGTTGCAATCTTGCTGTCGACACCGCTGCAAATCTTTCCCGCCATCCGTATTGCCGAGACCGAGCTCTTTACACGCAGTGGCAAGTACAACCCTTGGGTCAAGTGGCAGAAGAATGTGTTCCGTTTCTTTGTGGTGATGCTGTGTGCAGCCATTGCTTGGATCGGAGCGGACCATCTGGACAAGTTTGTAGCTCTTGTTGGCAACTTTGCTTGTATTCCGCTTGTCTACATCTATCCGGTAAGTTGTGACTTTTTAAACTTGAATTTGCAATGCTAACGATTTCCATAGCCCATGCTTCACTACAAAGCTATCGCCCGTACGAGGTTTTGGAAGGTGTGCGACGTCTTACTCGGCATCTTTGGATTCGTTGCCATGGCCTATGCGACAAGTCTTACTGTGGTGAGCTGGGCCAATGCCGACCCCAAGCAGCCCGGATACTGCGACAAGCAAGGAACAGGCCTGGGATTTTAAAGCATTAACCCATTTACTATGGTGAATGGGTGCTTGGAGGTGTGAGTTCAGAGGTGAGAAGTGCCGCAAGGCTTGGTGTAGCAATGGTGTACTTGAGATTGATTGCATATTCGTACTAGCATTGTGGTGTTTCTTTGAGTAGATTGTATGAGCATTGGAACAATGATGGAGTTGGAACATTTCAGCCAGTTTAGTTTTGAGGTTTCATTATACAAGACAGCTTTTTTTTTTAGCGGTATTCTTTTAGGTATCAGAGCATTTGAAGTGTCAGACTTGGTAATATTCAGGCACTGATTTGGTGTTGATATCCGTACGTGGGGGACCGATTCCTCCGGAAAGTGGGGGTTTGATATCCGGAATCTCGGAGACCGAAAATGATGATGCAACTCGGTCGCAAAACCTGGGGTCACATAAATCCTTTAAACACATGCGGTGACCTGCTGTAACTGCGATACGCTGCCTCTTGGATATGCCTCCCCGCCCGTCAATAAACCTGGCCCGGCGATGCCTCTCCGGGCTCACCTACACGCCCCGGAGAGCATTCGCTCAAAAGACCCGGCAGACACGACATCCGCCTCCGCCGCCGTTCAACACTGTCCCGACTTGTCCGGAACCAACATGCGGATGCGCAGATAGACCATCACTGCCAGAGGATTTGCCGCTGGATCGCGAGGGGCCACTCAAGGGCGCGATCGCTGGGTACGCGGAGCATGTGCTCGTGTGCACGGGAAATGCAGATTGGCCGTCGAGGATAGAGGAGGACAATGGCGGAGATTGCCTCGCTGCGGATCTAAAGGAGTTGTTTGGACGGGGTGGGACATATAGTGATGTTAGTGCTCCCTGCTATATGTATATGGAATATCTTGCTAATAGTCAAAGCCATTTCACAATATTTCTGTGCTCAATTCATCGTTTCCCAGCTCTGCATCGCCTCGTCCCGAAGTCCAGACAACATCTGCGTATCTGCTACCGAGCTTCAAATACGTTCCTTTCCTCCCTCGCGTGTCGTTTGATAGCGTAGAAGCCCTAGCGAAAGGCTTCCTGCTCCCTGAGAAGCTTCACTCTGCTCATGAGGGCCTCTCGCCGATACATCGAGATCGTTTAACGCGCAAAGAAGGGTATCAAGGATTACTTCCAGGTGTTCAAGATGTGCGCGATATCTTGGTGCTGATATGCGGACATACTGGACGAGACGCAAGATGCGGCATCATGGCGCCTGTTTTACAGACCGAGTTTGAGGAAAAGATGAAAAATGAGGGTTTAGACGTTCTACATGGGCCCGTACAGATCAACTTAAATGATACACAGAGGATACAGGGAGAATCAGGACAAGTTAAAACTACAGCTAGAGTCGGATTGATCAGTCACATCGGCGGACACAAGTTTGCAGGCAACGTCATAATCTATCTACCGCCAGACTTGAAGATGGGCGACGAACCGCATCCGTTGGCGGGACATGGAATTTGGTATGGAAGGGTAGATCCCAAGAACGTTGAGGGCATCGTGAAGGAGACTATTTTGAAGGGGAACGTTATTGCAGATATATTTAGAGGAGGGATTGATGCTCAGCGCAAGATGTTGAGGATGTAAGAGTAGATGATGGATACCCGAGTGTTATATTGGCATTCATAGACTCGAAAGATGAAAATTGAGATAACTCCATAGAATAAGACATAAGCTTAATCTTGAAAATATAATCCTTACAAGTTGTACTCGATAGCCATGACGAGGTACTCTAAAGTGAGGCGATTCGGATGTCTCACGTGACCTTGTAGTGATTTTGACATCCTGTGTAGAATGAAGAGACACTCTTACATCCAACAACAGCTCAACGACGACTTACAAACCAGCAATATTAAGAGTTCAAACTTATATCTATCCTTACTTATATCTAGTGGGCTCAGTTCAACTATGAAAATCTTGCTATAGCGGGGAAAACTCTGAGGCCAAAGTCAACCTAACAGCCTCTTCAACCAACACGATGAGAGCTACAACGCGGATATTCACGGGTTCTATACGAACTGGACTTCGAAATCAACGGGCTCTCACTCAATTCCGTCAAATACAAAACCGAATATCGATATCTCAGATTAGAAATCTCAAAACACCCTCACGAACTCTCTCAACCACATCACCACTACAACAACACCATGACTCTCGAAGACCAAACAACCCTATCCTCCTCCAGGCACGGATCTTCCCCTCTCTAATCATCGGCGGCATCTTCCTCATCGGCAGCGTCTACTATCTCGCCACGCCTCCCTCCCGCCCTAACACCCTCAACGACATCACCTTCGTCCCCTACGCCATCACCGCACGCGAAGCCATATCCCCAACCTCATTCGTCATCACAGCCGTCCCACGCACGCCAAACCCTTCTCCTCCATATCTCAGCCCCTCAGAAGGCCGCTGGAGCCATCCCCTCTGGTCCGTCGAGTTCAAGCAGCCCGAGGTCCAGATCTCGCGGCACTACACGCCTCTTCCGCCTCTGGCCAGCGAGGATCCGGCTGATGGAGCGCTGCGCTTTTATATCCGCGCTGTTGGAGATGGAGAGATGTCGAATTATCTTGGACGGCGACAGGTTGGACAGGATGTGTTTCTGCGTGGTCCGCATATAGGATTTGAGCTTGCTGAGCGACTGGGTGGACACTCTCGACTTGTCTTCCTTGCAGGCGGTACGGGTATCGTTCCGGGCATGCAAGCTGCAAAGGCCGTGCTGGAATCGAATCAGAATTCAAGCGTTGACTTGCTCTGGGCTGTGAGGAAACGAGAAGAGGTTCAGAGCAGTGCTCCTCCGCAACAGTCGTCGTGGAAATTCTGGCAGGATAAAAAGCCGACGACTCTGGGAATCGAGACGGAGAACCCTAGCCCTGTTACGAAGCGACTACAGGATCTCAAGACAATCTATGGTGAGCGCCTAAGGATCCAGGTCGTGGTGGACGAAGAGGGAACGCGCTTCCAGGGGAAGGATATCACCAGCGCCATCGCTGCATCGCCCGGGATTACCGCTTCGTTCAACGCCGGCTGCCGATTCCATGATCAAGCGATGCATGTCCATGCCTCTGAATTTGCTCTACCTGAAGGCCCTGGCTGTGTCTGCAAATCTTCTGAAGGTACTACGCCCGGGAAGAATTTGTTCATCGTCTCCGGTCCCGACGGTTTTATCGAGCATTATGCTGGGCCAAAAATTTGGCTTGGTGGCCAGCAGACTCAGGGACCGATTACCGGTGTAGCTGGCCAACTGCAGAGACAAAATCCTACTTTGGCGCGGGATTGGTTGGTTCTCAAGATGTAAAAAGATTTTGTATAACAAAAAGGAGCTTGTATAATTCCATGTGTAGTTAAAAGCGCTCATGAAGAGCCATCAGACATCATCTATCCCATACAAATAGAAACCTGTAGTTTTATTGGTAATAACAATGGTGCCTTCTACTTGATCGTCCAACGCCATCACAAAAACTCCAACCCAATGATAGACCCTCTTAATGGCTTTGAACCTTCCTATACGACGGAGGCTTCATTGTCCTCCTAATCAACTTGCCTGCGTATGGCGGAATCAGCGAGATGGCGCCAATGGCTAGTACACGCCATACAAATCCCCTGGAATGACATGTAAGTAAGCTGATCTGTGAACAGGTGAGGGATTACTTACCAGGTTATAAGGAACCCGAGGTCGAAGTATCCGCCTAGGAATGGTATAGAACCAATATACAAAAGGAAAGTACCGATAATGCTGATAATCATGATGGGGTGCCAAGTGGTGATCTCAATGGCCACCATGAGAAGTTCGTTAAGAACAAGGACAGTGTAACTGACAGCAACCATCTTGGGACCGTCAACCTCGGTAAGAATCTGTGACAAGCCCTGGATCATACTGCCCTGGTAAATGGATACAAACACCCACACAAAGAACGTTCTGTATGAGAGAGATCGTCCAGAGGTGAGCTCCTTGTACAGCTCAGGGTAGAGATTGGCAAGGTTCTCATCAACGTCCTTGTCTAACACGAGCGACAACACTGGGGCCGCAGTGTATACAGTGGCATAACCGACGAGTAACCAGTCCTGGTAACTGTTAGCAGTGGCACGATAGGCTAATGGCAAGCTTGACTAACCTTGTACAAACCCTCGGGCTCAAACTTGATGGCAATACTGTACATGGTCTGGCATACAGCAATAATAAGGCCACGGTGGATAACAAACTGCGCGAGCTTAGCGCTTCGCTTGTAACTGTTACGACCATGCCAGACCAAAAGCTTAACCAGATGGCAGAACTGCTCGATCGAAAAGTCGGCTGCCAAACTAGCCTGTCGACCTTCCTTACCCACGATACCAACACCAACATCGGCAGCTTGAATCATAGAAACATCGTTGCCACCATCGCCGATACAGCACACGCGCTTCTTGGTATACTCGCGAATGAGCTTGGCAACTTCAGCCTTTTGGTTGGGCGAGCAGCGACAAGCAACAACGGTTGGCAGCTGGACGGCGATGGAGATAAACTCCAAGCGGAAGTGTGTCAGGAGAAGTGCCAAACTCTCACCGTCGACAAGAAGACAAGCATCCGTCTTACTTCGCAGAAAGTCGAGGTGCTCCTGGGCATTATCCTTCTTCTTGAGCTTTGAAACAGTGTAGATGTACTGACCACGAGCCACGAGCTTGGAGCTCACGGCCACACACCTCGCAGTTTCCACCTTGTCGCCAGTCAACATCCAGATCTTGATACCAGCATTGCGGAGCAGCTCCAGGGACGGCTTGACGTCCTTTTGAAGCTTGTCCTCTACACCAGTAACGCCGATGAGTTCTAGATCATTTTCGAGATAGTGAGATACCACTCGCTGCATGCCAGCGTCGCGTCCACTGATGGAAAGCGATGCCTCCTGATATCGAGCAGAGAACTCCTTGTACTGCTGGTGCGACAACTTCTTGCGACCAACGACCAAGGTACGCAAGCCTTCGCGGGCCATGTTGGCGGTCTCTTCGTCAAGCCAGTCGTTCGCAGCGACGATGGAGCTCATGACTGTATCAGCACCCTTCTGGAAGAACCAGATTTCGCCGCTAGAGAGGCTCGGGTTCTTGACCTTGATATCATCATGGAAATGAACAATAATACCCATGCGTTTACCTTCAGAAGTAAAGGGGAAAACATCAAGAATCCTCACACGGACTACCGGTCTCTTGTTGTTGGTATATTCCAGGACCATGCTCTTTCGATCACGGTAAACTAGTCGCAAGCCGACAGATTCTGTCCATTTGACAATGGCGATTTCATCGGGAGAAGATGCTTGGTATCCGGTGACCTCTTTGCCATCCTCTATGTCAACTGTTGGCGTAACATTATGGCAGAGAGCAAGAGCAAGCACTACATCACGAACTCGAGTTCCGATTTCTCGTCTTGTACGTGTTGCACCCATCGTTGTAGTACTTGAGTATGTAGAAGACGGAGTAATAAGCATGTTCTGGGATGCTTGGTCTGTTGAAGGCGGGATATAGAAGCCTTGCTTGACATATGTCGACACTTCATCCATTGCTTCGTTGGCATAAGATACGGTTCCGACGTGAATCTTCTTCATCTCCATTTCATTTTGAGTGAGGGTGCCAGTCTTGTCGCTTAGCAAGTATTCGATTCGTCCTAGGTCTTCAGGAATGGTGCTTGTGCGGACAACCGCTCCAGGCATACCAGGATCGCGCTGGATAAACCAAGAATATGCACTCTTGCCCATGTCGAGGTTGACACGGAGACTAATGGGTACAATAGTAGAGAACAGAACCAAGAACCGCATGATCTTGACATACCAGACATTGTCTTTAGTATTTTCAAAACCCTCCAGTGCAACGAGAATGATTGAGAGAGCCAATGTCAACGCACATAGGATCTTGGTCAGTGAGTTGATCTCATACTCGAGCAGACCAGTCTTTGAGCGTGAGGGAGCTGTGGACAGAGCAGATCGTGTCTGAGGGCCAGTATACATGATAACAGCCAGGGTCGTGGCTTGAGAAGCAATGATAGTGTTGGCCCATGCCGTATTGTCGATCGAGAGAGCAGCTGTATGAGAAGCGTCAGAGTCTTGCACTGTGGCATGATGCGCCAATGCATCTTTTCGAGACTCGACAAGTTCAATCGTGCCCAGAAACTCATTGACCTTTCTATCCGGTTTTCCACCAGTAACACGTAGACGAACAAACTCCTCCGTCGGAAGATTTTGTGTGAGCGGCGATGCAAGTCTCAGCTTCCAGTCCGTCTCACCGTCCAGTTGATCAGTCCTGATAAAGGTTTCGCCTCCTGATCCGTTTTCAGTCTCCTGCTCTTGGGGTGCTTCAGCGGGGGCCTTTCCCTTGTCTCTAGAACCCTCGCCGTCTCCAAATGCCAGCAGACTCTCCTCTTCGGCGGCCTCCTCGGGAATTGGAGCAGGGGCGGGCGCCTCAGAAGAGAAGCATTTTAATATGACAACATCGGCAGGCACACGTTGGCCTTTGGTAAGCTTGAGAACGTCGCCCACTTTCAAGTCCTTGGACTTGCGGCTGACCTCGATGACTCGTGAAGATGGCGGAGGCGCTTGGGCATCATCCTCTTCAATAATGTCCGAGAGATTCTCTCTCGCTCCTTTTGACTTCTTCCTAGAATGCTTTTGCAACACCTCCGACTTGAGAGGTTTTCGTGGTCGCACAGGAGCTTGGGTCGAATCTGTATCCTGAAAGACAAGGATGTTGTATTCCTCCGAGTTGGCTTCAGTATCTCTTCTCCGTCGGGCAATATCATCAAATGCCTCCTTTCCCATAGTTATGAAAAGCACAAATGCCAACGGGGCAATGTATGTTAGCAGATAGCCGATTCTCAGGGCCGGTATCGCCTGCGACAAAGCCACGAGAAGAAAGTACATGTTGAAAAAGAAGGAGAATTCGTTGTAGAGGGTGATGGGCAGGAACGTCAAGGCTGTGTATTTGGCGTTGGATATGACATTGTTCGGAAAGCGTATGGGCTGGGTCGAGCCCACAGCGACATGTCGAGATGAGGATGGATCATCATCTTCTTGGTCCTCTGCGTCGATTAGTTCTGGCTTCTTAGAATTCGACATAAAGCTCGGCAGTCGCAGGCGTGAAGATACTCTATCCGAATTGAGGGACCTTCGGCTCTGCGAAGGCTGACCTCCTAACAGTGGCCGATCATCATCGTCATTATAACCACTCCCTTCCGACCATCGTGGCCCGCTACCATCATGATCTCCTAGCAAAGACTGGGAATGCTCGTCGTGTCCATCTCTATCCTGACCGAGGTCGCCATACCCCCGGTTTCTCTTGCCAGCACGCCGCGGCCCACCCATGCGCAGATTTCGCAGCGCTATCCGCGATGTCTGGGGCTCTGTCGAGGGTCGCTCGCTGCTAGACCTTGGAGCTGGTGTGGTTGATATTGGGTCGAGCTCCTGGATATCGAGGTCGAGGTCGAGATCGGAGTCGGAGTCATGCGCAGGAGAATCGGGTGGGTCGGAAGCTCGATAGTTTTGTGAGGGCGGCATCCCTAGCTAAGCTCCTGGCGATGAGAAAGTATAGAAAAGAGTGTTGTGTCGAGATTTAAGTGAAGAATGGGAGATGGAAGCTAGTGGTGCTGCTCAGACATGCTGCGGCGGTGATGTAACGGCTCTTGTTGTATTCTTCGAGATCGTGCGTTTCTCCTGTAGGATGATTCGTCCTTCTTTATCCCTGTCCAATTTGAGACTGTTTAATATTTGTCTTTGTTGCTTGCCGGGTCGGTGTCGTTGGGAGGCCGTCGGTCTTGGTACAGTACAGTAGGTATTATCCGCGTCGCATTTGAGGGTCGAAGTCGCAAAATGATCCACGCGTCTAGTGTCCGTCCGGCGAACCGTTATCAGGAAAGATTGAAAGAGAGTCGAGAGGTGGTTTCTTCGTTTTAATCCTCAAGATTGGAGAGAAATGGTGACTCGTGGCTTAGCTCAAAGGGACAGATCATTTCAAGACCAGCGCAGTCAGTAACTTATCATTGTCGCAGCCTTGGCTATTGCCAAGTGTCTTGGGGGTGTAACTTTTAGAAAGTATTCCACTGACAGTTGAAGGTTCGAGAAAGCTACCTGCTGAAACACTACACCTTGCAGGCGGGTAAAGTACTTTTATGTACTTTGGCGGGGCGTGGCGGTAACGGTCCCTGACAGATAGATACAGATTACGTGGAGGCTGCCGCTACCCTGAATGAACTGGGAAATTTGTAGTTCAACATGATATTTTAGTTATATTCTTCTAGGCAGCTATTTAATAAAAGTTGGAGGTCTACGTCACAAAGGATGTCAATGTAATGTAGACTTTTTTGTGGAAATGGCAATCATTAGTAAAAATAATTACTCGTAGGTATTCGAGACGACATGTCTCATGGCATTATCATGAGAACCACCAACGCAACCCACGTGCGTATGAACAGCTGGTCTAGGTACCTAACAAGTGCTCGGATCCCTCATAAAACGCCATCTAAGGGGTTATATGATAAAGTTCTAAACTACCCAATAAAGTACATCCCTCTATAATTATATAAATAACACCTTGCTATAGCTCTTATTGAGGAAAAGTAAAGGTAGTCTCCTCAAGCAACTCCATCATCTGCTGGCTACTGTTGAACCACTCTCCCAGCTGTGACGTATTACCCATCCACATCATCGTATTTGCCCCCCTCTGACCCTCCGTACCATCAAGCATACCCATATCACCTATAGATTGCGCAAATGTACTAGGATCCATCTCGGTCTGTTGCTGCCCTCCATTGTTCAGACCAGCTGGTGGGAACCCAAGTGCGGCCAGGTATGTATTGAGCTCAGCACTCGCCTGCGTCTGGTCTGCTGGGGGTGTAGTTGTGCGGAATTCGATGTAACGAAGAGCTATCGTGTAGAGCACCTGGAACAGACGATGTGTCTTGGCCGCTGCATCTGATAAAGATAGAGAGCTCTCCAATGACGCACAGAAGCTGTGCAGACGAGCTAAATCAGTCTGGTCTTGCGTCTCGATAACTTGACAGAAGAGGACAATGAATGGAATAAAGGGAGCGAAAAGCAGAGTCCTGATCTTGTTAGAGGTGATGTTCTCAATACTCTCGCCCTAGTTTTCTTACCAGTGAACATATGATGGAAAATAAATTGAATTGTCCTTTCCCAGAAGATCCATACAGTCTTGGTGACGCTGCAGAGTCGCACGTGCAGCCTCGATGCATTCTGGGATAAACGTAGCTTTTGAGGTGCCAGGAGGTGGAGGAGTAGCCCGGTATACGAGAGTGAGGAGTGAAAGCCGAAGTACATCGTCAGAGACAATAACAAACTGTAGGAAGTACAACCCCAGCTTTTCTTTGATCATGTTTTCATGTTTCTTCTGTGGATAGTAGGTTAGGCATAAGATGACCAAGCAATGAAAAAACAGCAACAGGGGTACCAGGAATTCTCACATGTAGCACTTTGCTGCTCCTCGATATGTCGTTCAGATCGTTTACCAGTTTCTGGGAACGAAACCTTCTCACATCATCCGACTGTGTCATCGAATCAGGGCTGAAGAGTAGCTCGTATATCTGCCCCTGACACCGAGCTGTAGCGACCCAAACAGTGATATAGGCGGATAATGGCGTAGCGCTCATGTGATCCAAATTGGGAAAAGGTACGGTCACGTCCCAGTCCTGAATGGTAGAGGCTCTCCCAAGGCGGAGAGAAAGGCTTTTGTCAACAAAGTAGATATTCCAGAAGAGGAACTGTTTACGTTGCGCCTCGCGGGGCTTATCGTTCTTCATGCTCGATATTCGATGGTATCCTAACGTCTGGCATAGTTCGGACGCCTTGCAGATTAGAGTCCACGAGAGCGATGGCTTCGAGATTTCGATTGCATAGAATGACTGAAGATACTGTGAGTCTCATATGCGTGAGAACCGAGAGGGTGTAACGTACTCCAAGCAGAAGAGCGGAAATCATATTAGAAGTAGCAGGCAGATGAAATGGTAAATTTGCCAGCCCAGTCTCGAGATTTCCTCGAAGGATCTCCACGTATCTGTCGATATCTTCTTTTTCTTTCTGGTCATCTGTGCGCTGCCCCCGATCCCAGAACATATACATGAGACCAACATTTACGACGATGAAATCAGCTTCTGAAACATCCTCTGAAAAGTAGACATGAAGACACATGCCCGAGAAGCTCTCCATGGAGAAAAATTCACGGATCCAGGCTGCGATCTCTGAGGACTCTTCTGAAGCTAGTAAGTATTTATACAAGATGACGAGAATTTTGGAATTTAATGGAGGTGACTTACTTTCGCATTGCCGTATTAGAGCTACGGCTATTTGAATCGGAGGGAACTCACAGCCTTTGAGCGAAGGACGTGGTGCTACCCTAGCATACGGATACGGCATCTCCGTGGCAGCTGTTTGTTGCTTCAACGAGTTGACAATGTGGTGCAGTGAATCCAACGTCTCGCGTAACTCGAGGCTGGCACCCTGTAGAGATTCTGTACCGACTGCATTTTTAAGGAACTCATTTGCGAATTCACCGTGAGCGGCCAAAGAGGATTCTCCCTCTATTACCGGACTGTCGGCGTCTAATTGAGCGAGGTGTCCATAGGGTGTTGAGCTCGAAGGCTGAGCTGAAGATTGCCGAGTGGGATTAGAGCCTGGAGTGTGATGCTGATCGGGTTGAGGATTTGAAGATGGCATGTTCATCTTCACATCACGCAAGAGCTCAGTGAGTGCCTCAAGACGGCGGTCAATGATGTCGATCTTCCTCTCACTGTATGATAGTTCAACCATTGTAAGCTGAGGGTCTCTGCTGTACGACAGGAAATGTACTATAGTGACATGGGCTGATCTGTAGTGCCAGATCTGAGGTAACTTACTATTGGGCAGACAGGAGGATACGAGTTCGCTTCTCCTTAGGACGGTTGTCATGGTGTGTACAGGGGATTTTGGCGTGAACACAATGAGAGCAGGGCGAGTTTCTATCGCAGCGGATCTATTATGTTGATGTTACTACTTAGGTATAATTATACGGCAGAGCAGGGTTGAGTGCATGTGAGATGGTTTTCAAAGTCAAAGTTGGGATGGATGGCTCCCATTCATCCCACCGGTCTCCACCAACAACTGGGTTTGTGTAGATTGATTAGATTGATACATACCTTGCGAGTTCGACATGCGTCGCACTAAGATGAAGTAAGTGTTAGTTATGTTACCTAGTTGCAGGAGATGGAGGAGACAGGGCCATTGAGTCTGGGCCGCACTAACAGCTCGTCGAATGGTCAAGTTGGAGGTATTTTGGGGCTCATCGGACCCCTCCTCAGGGCCATCGGCATCAGCATCCAACTGGGGCCGAGGGTCTTCGGCCATTGTATACTTGGGTACGGTGGTTGTGACGCGAGGTTCAGATGCCGGGTGTTACGGGGTAACTCTGAGGGTACGGATAAAGTAACCGGGGATAAGGAACGGTGGAGGTGAGAGAAGCAGAATAGGGCGAAGTCGGGCCCCGAGAAATTAAAAAATCTGTTGCAAGGAGTCGTTCCACGGCTTACATGGCGTTTTGAGAGCTGTGATGGACTTAACCTGCAGCCTTGGGAGTAAGGAGATGGAACGCGCGGGGTCCGTGATAGCGGGAACCGTTGAACTTGAGTCTTGGAGTTGGGGATGACTGTTGACGGATCCCGAGAAAACCGTGACCCGAAGTAGCCAATAGGAACAAGATACGGATGATGTCACATCAGAGACTGATAATCAGATGGTGAACCTGGATCATCATTTCAGCTTGGGTCCACCTTTTGGGCTGGAACATGGTCTATTTTCTTGTTAACCAGAGGTTTTCCTGAGGGTTTTGTTGAGACAATATTAAGAATGGTGCCTAATATGACGACGAAGCTTTGTATTAGGCAGTCATTTGTCTATCGAGAGCAAAGACAGATGACCCTGGGATTGCTTTTGACATGTACCAAGACATGCGGATGAGAATGATTCTAGCGGACCTAGAGCCAAGACTTCAGCAGCCAAGAGATCCAGTGTGTCACGTCGGCACGATATCCGAGAGCACCCCTGCTTCAACGTTGAAGCACATGTTTTGGGGGTGATCAACGGTCGATCTGCAACAGCAAACTAATTTACTACTGTGCGTTGACAATATCATGTATATAAGGGTCCAAAGAGAACTATTTTCTTAGAGAGTAGCTGCAGCTTAGTGAAGTAATAGTAAGAAGCTCACTTCGATAGCAAGATTGTTGGTCACCTCTAGCCAAAGCCCTAACCTTCGTGATCGCAGCATGACTTCACGCTCTAGATATCCATTATCAATCAGTACCCCACTTAGACCACCTCGAGACGGATCTGATAAAGGCAAAAAAGCGCCGAGCATCACTACTTGCTTCTGGTCTAAGTCAAGTCTGGACTACTCTCTCTCCACACCCTGGCTTCTTCCCTTACGAAGTACCTATTTGGTTATTTCTCTTCAAAAGTACGATGGCCCCTCCTAATTTCCAAAATGCTCTTTTCTCTAGACTTCTCTTTTGTTTCTTGCTTTATACCCCAGGCTTGATGCCTTGACTGATCCGTTTCTTTAACTCGTAATTTGGTTTGCCGATTCTTGAACTACCAAGCCAAGTGTTAGCCACACAGCTTTGTATTCAAGCCGTCTACGGCGAACATCGTCTCCTGAATAAAAAGATCAGTCTGGCACAATGGCACCAAGTATCAGTGAAAAAGAAAAGGTCAGCGGCAGCGACGCACCCGCAACGCCTGAAGATGCCATCGTCCACGCTCAAGACGACAATGCTGTTCCTCCAGCCGAGGAAGAAGAAATAGAGGGTTCTTGGAGCGACTACAAGGTGAACCTTGAACAAGATTACTATACGAAGCTCTACTGACAGCTCAAAAGCGAATCCTCACATATGCCGGACCTACAGAGTATATAATGCAAGGCATTGCACTTGTCGCTGCAATCGGTTCAGGTGCTGGCATTGCCCTTCAAAACCTCATCTTCGGACAGTTCATCACTACAATCACCGATTTTACCACTGGGGAATCCTCACCCAGCGTATTCCGTAGCGATGTAGCCGATCTAGCGTCAGTTCCTTCAAGCCCAACCCCGTCTTATTATCATGATTGCACTCACTAACATTACTTAAGTTTGTACTTTGTTTACCTCGGTATCGGTCGATTCATTCTCTCCTACATCTGGAACGTCTTCCTCACATACTCATCCTACCGCATCGTACGAAATATCCGTAAGGAATATCTCCGCGCTGCCCTCAGACAGGAGGTGGCCTACTATGACTTTGGAAGCGGCGGTTCCATTGCTACTCAAGCTACGTCAAACGGCCGCTTGATTCAGGGAGGTATCGCTGAAAAGCTGGGTCTTACCTTTCAAGGCACCGCAGCTTGCATTACGGCCTTTATTGTTGCTTTTGTCGTCCAGTGGAAGCTCACTCTTATTTGCTTATGCATAGCCCCGGCCTCTATTGTCGTCATGACCGTCGTTGCAACCATGGAAGCTGTTCATGAGGTCAAGATACTAGAGATCCATGGTCAAGCTAACTCTCTCGCTGAGGGGATTCTTGCCAGCGTACGTACTGTTCATGCCTTTGAGATGCGGGCTAGACTCGTCGATAAGTTCGATAAGTACCTCGAAGAAGCTCACACAGTTGGAAAAAGGATTTCCATCCTCTTGGGTCTCATGTTCTCTGCGGACTACACTATCATCTACCTCGGCTTTGGCCTGGCTTTCTGGCAGGGCGTTCGTATGCTCTCAACCGGTGAAATCACTAGCTCTGGTGATATCTTCACGTAAGTCATTTGCTAAGTTCATCTTATCACACGGTCTAACACTCTCAGGGTCCTTCTCTCCGTTGTCATCGCAGCTGCTCAGTTGACCCAGCTCACCCCTTACACGATCGACTTTAGCCGCGCCATGTCGGGTGCAGCACAACTATTCACTCTTATTGACCGAGAATCAGCTATAGACCCTCTCGACAAGACTGGGGAGACACCATCTGAGACAGTTGGGCTTGTTGAGCTAGAGAACGTTACATTTGCCTACCCTACTAGACCCGGCGTCACTGTGCTTGAAGACTTCTCCCTCAAGGTGCCTGCTGGCAAGGTTACCGCTTTGGTGGTAAGTGATTCTACAATACATTGACTGAACTATTATCTGACAGTTTTAGGGTCAATCTGGATCTGGAAAGAGCACGATAGTTGGCCTCATTGAGCGCTGGTACAACCCAAAGTCTGGTACTATCAAGCTCGACGGCCGCCCAATTGACCAGCTTAACCTGAACTGGTTGCGACGAAATGTTCGTCTTGTCCAACAAGAACCTGTTCTCTTTGAAGGATCTGTATTCGACAACATTAAACATGGACTGGTTGGAACTGAATGGGAGAATGCGCCAACCGAACAACAAATGGAACGAGTCCAGGAGGCAGCCAAGATGGCTTTTGCCCACGACTTCATCACAAAACTCCCGGATGGCTACGACACACAGATCGGACAACGAGGCGGTCTTCTTTCCGGCGGTCAAAAACAACGTGTCGCCATCGCTCGAAGTGTCGTATCGCAGCCCAAGGTTCTTCTTCTTGACGAAGCAACAAGTGCTCTCGATCCTCATGCAGAGAGCGTCGTCCAGCAAGCACTCGACAAGGCTTCTGAAGGCCGCACGACCATCGTCATTGCTCATAAGCTCGCCACTATCCGTAAAGCTGATAACATTGTTGTCATGTCCAAGGGATCCATCATTGAACAGGGCTCGCACGAGTCTTTGATCGCACAAGATGGCGCTTATGCACGACTTGTCAAGATCCAGAACTTGGCCGTTGTCAATGACCCAGCTAATGCCTCAGCCGAAGAGGAAGAGGCTATTTCTGAGGGAGATAAGGACGAGTTTGATCTTACCAAAACCGCTACTCAATATGAACCCCACATCCAGGAGCGCCTGGAAGCTGGTATGGAGCTTGGCAACTACGACAATCATAAGCAAATGGGCATCTTTCATGTTATCTACCGACTCATCCGGGAGAGTCCTGAGATGGCCTGGCCATATTTCTTCGTTCTTGCGGGATGTTTGGGCGCAGTTGCAGCGTTCCCTGGACAAGCCATCCTGCTTGCCCACGTTGTAGACGTCTTTACCCTGACTGGCGATAGGATGAGAGACCGCGGAAACTTCTATGCCAGCATGTTCATCGTGTTAGCAGCTGGTCTGCTGGTTTCGTACTTTGCTCTCGGCTATGCCACCAACACCATCGCCCAGTTTCTCAGTCACAAACTTCGCAAGCAAAGTCTGCGTGATATGCTTCGCCAAGATCTCCAATTCTTCGACCGAAAAGAGAACAACACTGGCGCTCTGGTCAGCCGCGTTGACTCTAACCCTCAGTCTATCTTGGAGCTCATGGGCTTCAATGTTGCGCTCATCCTCATCGCGATCCTGAACTTGCTTGCTTGCAGTCTCTTGGCTATCGTCCACAGCTGGAAATTAGGCCTGGTTGTTGTTTGTGCTGGTCTCCCTCCCCTGGTAAGCTCAGGTTACTTCAAGATCCGCCTTGATGCCAAATTGGATCGGGACACTTCCAAGAGATACTCTACCAGCGCGTCTATTGCTTCTGAGGCTGTCACTGCTATCCGCACTGTCTCTTCGCTCGCCATTGAGGAAACGGTGTTGGACAAGTATGTGGATGAGCTGAACCATGCTGTCACTGGGTCCAAGAACGATCTTTTCCGTATCATGATCTTCTTTGCTCTGACTCAATCGATCGAGTATTGGTTTCAAGCACTTGGTTTCTGGTATGGCTGCCGTCTTCTGTCGTATGGCGATATCTCAATGTACAACTTCTTTGTAGCTTTCCTGGGTGTCTTTTACTCAGGCCAAGCATCCGCCCAGCTCTTCCAGTTTTCGACCAGTGTCACAAAAGGAGTCAACGCTGCCAACTACATATTCTGGCTAAATCAGCTTCAGCCTACGGTGCAAGAGACATCCGAGAACCGCGACAACGGCCCCGCGGCAGGCGGTTCAGTTGCTTTAGACGATGTTCGCTTTTCATACCCTCTCCGGCCTCATGCCCCCGTACTTCGAGGTATTGATCTGGATGTCAAGCCTGGACAGTTTGTAGCTTTGGTGGGCGCTTCTGGGTGTGGCAAGTCAACTATGATTTCCATGCTTGAACGGTTCTATGACCCTTCCAGTGGTACCATCAGCATTAGCAATTCGCCTCTTCCTACGCTCAACCCTCGCCTCTACCGTCGCATTATTGGTCTCGTCCAGCAAGAGCCGACTCTGTTCCAGGGCACGATACGAGAGAATATTGCTCTTGGCATTGATGATCCAGAGACTGAGAAGAATGGCGCTACCACGACAATTTCGGATGAAAAGATTGAGGCAGCCCTCCGAGCAGCTAATGCTTGGGACTTTGTGTCATCTTTGCCTGAAGGCCTCGCAACACAAGCTGGTTCCAACGGCGCGCAACTATCCGGGGGTCAACGGCAACGAATTGCCATCGCCCGAGCTCTGATCCGCAATCCTAAGATTCTTCTCCTGGATGAAGCCACCAGCGCTCTCGACACTGAGAGCGAGAAGATCGTGCAGGGAGCTTTGGCTGAGGCAGCAAAGGAAGGAGATCGCATCACAATCGCTGTTGCACATCGGTTGAGCACAATCAAAGATGCTGATAAGATTTGCGTGTTTCTTGGTGGGAAGATCACGGAGGTGGGAACTCATCAGGAGTTGCTTGCACAGGGTGGATTATATCGCAAGATGTGCGAGGCACAGGCTCTGGACAGCTAACCGTGTTTTGTGACTTGGAGAAGGGGACAAAAGGTGTAAAAGTCTATGATAGCATAATACCCGTGACTGTCGAGTCTTGAAATAGGAAACATTAGCCGAAGTAGGCATAAATAAGCTGCTGACTGATAGTCTGAGTGGGCATAGATGAGGCTGTGAATGTTAGCGTCATTCAGTTGGCTGGTCTACAAGATAGAGGATGAGCCAAGAATGAGACATATAACATCATTATCCCGGCTTGTCGCAAGAGCAAATCTCATGTGATGTAGTCAGCGGATGTCTTTGTTATGAACAAAGCTCAGGTCTGGATTCCAGTCGTTGATGGGGAGCTCAGACTAGGGGCGGATAACCTACGGATTTCGGCTTTTGATTGGCTTGTGGGGACGGCGGAGATAGGGAGTTCGGAGTTCCCATTTGAGGTTATAAGGGGTTGAAATAATACTTGACAAATAGGAGAATTCTCGTAAGAGGATATTCGTAAAATATAGTGAGTATTATAGGTAAAGTGATTATAGAACAACATGCCAACTAGTTATCGAGTATCTAATAATTGGCTAGTAAACAATTCTAAAAATAAGTACCTAGCTCTATTGCTACCTATATCTTACCCTAGGCCGGTAGACTATTCCTTCACCCTGCGGTACTAACGGGTGGCAGTTACCTTTTCTGGGTCCAGTTTTGTACATGCCAACTTGCATTTGGACTTGGACTTGCGATCTGTACTGTACTTCCAGAACGTTTCCCTTCCAACACCAACTCCAGCAAACGCCTCTTTCGTTTCCCGGATGACGATGGCGAACTGCGACTTTTACTGAAAGCGAAAACATTTGATTCGATTCTTGTATACTAAGTACGCGATACCCCCAAGTCTTTCTACCCCCTGAAAGTCGCAAAGCTGCCCTGCGTCTGCGTCTGCGTCCAAGCTCCCGGTCCCGTCGGCGCAGATTAGCTCGCTAGCCCCTTTGTACCGAAACCGTTTCGCTGACACGATTGCACAAAGTAATTTGCTATTGGCATTGAACTTGCATCTTCTTTCATCCCACGAGCCAGCGCCAAAATCGGCCTCGCAATGGCTTCCGAATCGCCAAATGCTGTAGAGCATCTGGCCACGATGCCAAACGATTTCGATGCTACTAGCTCCACCGAGGCTCCCGCATATGCGACGTCATCAACAACAGACGCGGTCGTGCAGCCCGACGAGTCTACAGCCCAGCATACCCCGTCGCAACAGCAACAGGGCACAGAGCAAGCTGGTGCTTCCAACGCTTGGTTCTCACAAGAAGACGATGACGATGGTGGCAATCCTTGGCTAGCTTCTGATGATCTAGCACCAAGTCAACCAGCACCAGAGGAGCCTTCCACACAGCCTGTCTCTGAGCAAACCGACGCTGAAGTAGTCTCACAACCCAAAGCATCAGGATCGCAGCACTCTAGTTCTTTGTCCTTTGCCCGCACAGTATCACATGAAGTCAGCTTTCCTGATGAGGAAGATAGCGAATGGGGTCTAAACCGAGTCGGCACCGACAACGACCCCTCCAAATATATGTCTCCCAGCGATCGCACAAACTCGTTTCCACCTGTCCCACCTGCTCACTCAACCTCAGATGTGGATGATCAACAGCCACTGCCCTCAAACCAAGCTATGGACGTTTTGGAAGAGATCGAAAAGGAAGCAGACGCGGAAGAGGAATTGTACCAGAAAGAAGAGACATCTGCCGGGGCAGAGGCCCCCCGGCGAGGACATTCCTCGTCCATGTCGATTGGGGGAGATTTGCTGAGTCCAGAGGGCCAGGATTTTGACGAACGATATGAAGAGGGCATCCCACTAATCCCTCAACCTGCTGAAGAAACCCAAGAGGTGCCTGGTAACGAGACAAGGGAGGCTTTGGGTAACTCATTTGCCGACGAAGGCGCAGATGGTGCCGACTTCTTCAACCAGATTCAGGATTCTGAAGCTGCAGCTGATGAGAATCCTGCCCCGCCATTGGAGCGAAAGTCGACAATGCAAGTTTTGGAATCGATGAATACGGGTACGGTTTCTCAGCAGCCCACGCTCGAAGAGACTCCCGAAGAAGACGATGAAGAGGAGGAGGAGGAGGAG
>JAJJWM010000189.1:0-28691 GCA_021655865.1 Fusarium guadeloupense
GCGTCGCAGACAAGTAAGCGTCGCAGTATACTGTATACCTAAAAGTAGCTTACCCTATAGGGCCTTAAAGCTTAAAAAAAATAGTTAAAATTCTAAGAAAAAAGGTTTTAAGCTTAGTATAGTTAGTTATATTAAAGAATATTTTTTAAAAATTTTTATCTATTTTATTTTCTATAGAAAACCTTAAAATACAGTATATTTTACAGTATAGATAGGCTTTTTAATATAACTTTATTAAGAAAATAGTTATAAATTTAATAAAAATAATATATAAAGATATAATAATTAAATATATTATATTATATTTTTAAGTATTTTAAAGCTANNGTCTGCGACGCTTGCTTATCATGTACGTTATTCTGAGAATGATCTTAAAGATACACAGATCGCAGGGGGATTAAAGGGTAGTTTCCTGCGACTTTTTCATGTCGTTATTAAAAATGGAATATCATAAGGATTCTAATCAGATCTCTAAGCATATAAGAGCTGCTGAAAGGATCAATGATGACTGACCTGTTCATAGATTGGATAGGAGGTAATGTATCTGCATTGCCCTTTAATACTCCCGTAAGCTATAATAAAATACATGGACCAGCCAGAGACAAGCGGCGATGACTCTTTAGTCAGCCCGGGGAATGGCTTGTGTTATTGTTATCGCTATATAACTGTGAAGTCACTACTAAGTTGCGGCTGGTCAGGTTACCAGGGCTTGGGATGCGTAACGATGGTTCTGTACTTTACAAGTGGTGATCATTCTGGCATAAGTCCTAAACAGCAAAATTCGTAATTAAGCTAGAGGTTTAGTACTTCTTTAGGCAAGACACTTGCCACTATCGATTGGACGTGTTCCACCGAACTGAGGTAAAGGCTGGGCACATGTAAGATAGTAATTGCATTACATGTGATGCGATTAACAAGCAAGTCATCTGAATACCATATGAGCAACCCATTGGTAGAAGATAGAGAAGGGATTCGCAGAAGTAGAAAAAGACGCGTATCAAGTGTCAGCACTTATTGCCTCCCGCACAGCCTCTGAGGCGCTGATAAGCCAAGCCCCTCTTCTTACGAAGCTCTCTCCAGCCCTTTCGCCCCAAGCTAGTCAAATAAAATAAATACACTATCAACGAATGAAGCGTTGACGTATATCACTAAATAACATCTGTTTCTCCCTATTGTATCATTAGCTGTCCAGTGTTCTGTTTCACATTCTTTCTAGTCAATCCCTCCCCTATACTCAATACCCATGACCTCACCCTTCCACTATCCATCCTTGCGGGAATCCGGACAATGGATCCGTATTCTTTTTCTAGAGCCCAGCATATCTATGGAAGCGCCCTTGCGCGGTCGTCTATTGGAGGCGGATCTGGCTACGCTTCCCACATTTCACGCTGTCTCCTACTTGTGGGGTGATCTAAACGCTCCATCAACCGACTCATGTGAGTTGATAACCTCCGGCTCAGATGAGTATTCCCAGTTGCCTATACTTGAAAACTGCAGCAACGCCCTGCGCCATCTTCGTTGGGAGGAACAACCAAGGCCGCTGTGGATAGACGCTATCTGCATAGACCAGTCCAACGGTATCGAAAGGGGTCGTCAAGTACGTATGATGGAGTTCATCTACAAAGAGGCCAGTCAAATTGTTGTATGGCTAGACTTGAAGGATATTCCATCACGAAGTTGCAAGCGCATTTTTAGGCTGGCAAACCGTCTTTCCCAGATGATTAAGATGGGATATGTCGGAGTTTACCAAGAGGACGGACAGGCTGAATGGTATATTAAATTACTGCAAAAGTATCTTCGTCACAGATCTCATCACCTGCTAGGTATTTTGTACCGATTGTTGTCCATGCGGGACTTGCTGACGTCTCCTTTAGATACTTTCATTAAGATTCTGGACAATCCATACTTTGGCCGAACATGGACGATCCAAGAGCTCGTTGTTGGAGTCCTACGCGAAATCACAGTCGTAACGCACGTCGGCAAAGCTCAATGGTCCCACCTACTTGCTCTCGCACAGCTCCTACTCCTTGGATCCATCAATTTCACCCGGGATGAGATGGCCATGCGAGTTTATCGCCGTCTATCCTGCCGCGGGGCTTTCAGTAATATTAAGAATTCACTCCAGGAATCGCGTTCCGAGTTGCGACTTGCTCAGACATGGCTCTCGGAGACATCGAACTACCCTTTCGAGGATGTCTCGTCCCTGTTAGCGAGTGAGCCTAGAGACAAGGCATACGCTTTCTTGTGGGCTCTGCCACGTAGTCGAGAGAGTGGTCTCGAGATCTTCAATGTCGACTACGACAAGTCCATTGAGACCGTTTTCACTGAGTTCACATCTGCTGTGGCATACGAGACGGGCGATACCCTGCCCCTCTTGTACATGGCATGTCATCAGGTCAGGATGTCAACGTTGGCGTCTTGGGTTCCGGATTGGACAGCACCTCCGCGATTTGAAGAGTGGAATTTCTGGAGGCAACTTGAAGGGCAAGGCAGCTGGAGAAGCTCACAGAGAAAGCAAGAACACGGATACCGATTTCTATCAGATAACGTTACTTTCACTCATGGAGCAATGGTCACGAGTGGTCTTTCTCAGACTGATCGTGTATCACGACGCAAGAGGCTACCATTCCTCAGTGGCGACAATGGTAATGTGGGATTAGAGACAGTATTCCTCCACCATTACGACCCCAGGGTTTTGGAGAAACTTCTTGTCGCATTGGACAACGTCTTCAAGATGCTGGATGGAACAGAAGATATAGCCCAGTTGGCAGAGCTATACCTCGATCTTTTCCAACATACGATAACCAAGGCTGACAATTCTCAACTGCCAGGACATCGAGGCATACCAGAAACCCTAGAATTATCAGTCATTCGAGGCATTGTTTGTTCCTATATGCAAGCGAAAAGGTCAAAGAATCCTTCAGATGTCGACATGGACAAATGGCGAAGCGGAATTCGCGCGGAGCTGGCTGATGTTTTAACTCAAGATGTGCTCGAAACCTTGCTCAAGTCTCTTTCTGGATTGAAGAAACCGGGCAGTCCGAATCCCTGGGGCGTTGAGAGCCATATGGTTAGCGAGCTCATTTACTTGATGCCGGGCAATATCGATCTGTTCTGGCCTGTCGCTCTAATTGCCGGTGGTAACATGGGCGCAGTTATATTTAAAACTGAATCTGGGAAACTAGGACTCGGTCAAGCCAACGTTAAGGTCGGAGATGAGGTCGTTCAGTGGAAAGGCTCCCCCTGTCCAATGGTCATCCGGAGACTGGCTGGTGAAGCGCTGGGCCATCTGCCGGAAGGCTTCTATTGTAGGCTGGTTTCGATAGCAAAAGTGACAGATACAAGTAACGTGGAGGACGAGCAGTGGAAAGGAGGTCATCTTACGCAATATGTAGTTATATAATTTAGCGAGTAGTAGAATAGGCATATGCTTTAACTAATTAGCTGCTAGGCCATGAGAAATTAAATGAGCGCCCTACATACCTCACTAGCTAACTCTCTTATCTACACTACGCTTCATCTAACCTAAGAAACTCTCCGTTCTGAATGGCATCAGTCTATGCCTCGCTCTGTCTCACAGAGACCATCAAGACAGCGAACAACAGCCTTGAAGAAATTAGCTTTCAACGCGTTCTCAGCAACAATCCCATCCCACATAGTACAGCGTCGAGACATGTGTCCAAAATACACCTTTCTCAGGTGCGTCTTCTCATAGTCCATTAGATGAATCAAATAAAGTTCATTCTCCCCTTCATTATCGTGGTCGTCTTCTTGTTGTGCTCCTGCATCCTCTGGTGTCTCATCTCCATATCGATCATGTTGTTGTTCTTGTTCTCGATTTCCTCCGTAGAGAAACTTGGGCATTTCAGTAGCAGCCCAGAGGGGCTTGGTTGAGATACATTCCCAGTATATGATGGCCGTAATGATTCCTTTGTCGCCAACGATGATTTTTCGAAGTGAGAGGTCATTACGCCACAGCACAGTTCGCCTGGCGGGTGCTGAATGCTGGAAAAGATTCTAGGCAACAGGCAAGCAAGCCTATGGGTGATCCGAAGGTCATCCTCGGCTTCTTCTCTGTCTTCGTCGTCTTCTGCCTCTTCGGTCTCCTTAGTCTGATCTTGGATGATCATGGAGATGAACGACTCCAACCAGTCATGACAGGAGCGAAACGGTCCTCTTGGAATGTCAGAGTCAAAGTGTGAGTTCCAGAGGAACACGAGTGAAACTATTTGGCCAGGCGTAAACTGAGAACTATCCGTTCCCAAAGTGCCGATTGTCCGAGAAGCTGATGTGTTTAATAGATGGGCGTTATACTCAACTATCTGCTTGACTTGATTCTTTTTGGCATCCATGGATAGCTTCCGCCACTGAGTTTAAGCCGAAGTCCCCGGCATCAGCTCCATGATAATCCATTCAAAGCCTATCTAATTGTTGGTAGAATCGGCAAAAACGATGATTCCGGGCATTGGGATATTTGAATACTTCTTCAACCAACCAAGAGTTGCTACTTCGCCAGCTGTTTTGTATTTGGGATCAACAGGTAGTGAGACTCGCATGATTAGTCTCTTTTGGTCGTTTACTTGAACAAAATAAATCCTGTTCAAAGCGCCAGGTGTTAGGCTGAAACCTCTAGCTGCAGCGTTTGCTGGCACACACTCTTAACGGCTTCAAGACTTGGTTCAGTTTCCCAGCAGAGTACTAGATCCAGGCCACTGTCCTCCCGAATGAGTCCTTTGCGAGAGGGCCCGGACATGTTGGGTGATGATTGAGTATGGATCGAGTTGGAGAGCGTCAAGTGTAACAATAACAAGTGAAAACAAAGAAGCAAGGCCCGAAGTTTTCCCGACCGTGAGTGAGTCCAATGAGGTATGTTGGTGAGGAATCCGTGTAACTAGTATTAAGAAGGAAGATTTTTTCTGTATAGTTTGAGTATATCTCATGTCTTATGCAATGAATCACTCATGCTTCTTTTTCTTCGTACATACAATAACTCTTTTGGTCATTCTAGGTTGAGGGAGAGTTTGAGACCTAAGACATGCACACTTGAAGAAAAGGAGAAAAAAAGTGAATACTTTGATAGTTTGAAGCGCTAGTAATAGAAATTCCAGTCACCATCATCATACTGGAAAGATTGCACAATCTAGGATAATTCACTTTGGGCCCTGGGCAGTGAACTTGGGTGGGAGTGAACGATCGAAAAGTACATAAAGTCAAACAACTTAAGTTTTGAACGCGCATGGGGGATAATTTTTCTAGAAATACTCAAAGATGAGGGGGAGGAAGGCTAAATCACTCACCTTACCCATTGTGAATGTGACACATCTGGAGGTAGGTTGATGAATCAGCACTTAATGTTCAACGGCAAATTTTGACAGAATTGCCGGTAGCTTCTTGGCTCTTGTTGGTCTGGTCTGTGAACTGAATCACCGTTAGACCGAGAATAGCAACCTCGTTAGATGTTCTAGCGAGACTGGATCCCCTTATCAGTTTGGGCCGAGTAGGCGGTGTCGACTACGGATACCACACTCACGATAATGAAGTACATGGCAAATAGAGTCAATGATCTGACTTTGGAATCTTATTCCGTGAAAAGTGGCCCAGTAGGCTATTTAAATTTTGAATCGGGGTCATCTGTCGCAAATCTTGGGGCACACCGCGTCTTCTGAAAACGTAGACTCGAGGCTTTTGCCACGATGGGTCGGGCAATTCAAACACTGGATCCCCAGATCGAGAAGCAGATCAGTCCCAGTTTGAGAAAGGCATGTCTTATTAGTACCGGCATTTCATAGACTACATCATTTCTGGGGCCGGGCCGTCAGTCATTCACTTTGCTGGGACAACGCCCTGTACTGAGACAAACTGACGCGGTCTAGCCGACATGACATGAGTAAATCTGGGTGAATCACATGAAGACATGGCCGCGTCACAGATAATCCCCGAAAAACGTCCCAACTGTCCCGTCCAGCCACTCGGCGTTTCCGGGGAGAGTTTTGTGCCACAGCATTCCAGTCGAGCCTGTAACAGCAACCAACAGCTCGACTAAAACAAAGTGGCTGCCCTCACGTGCGGGGATACTGCATGAGCCAAGGCATCAGAGACGGGATGAGAGGCTTTGATTGGGGAGTGCAGGCGGTAAGTGTATCATGTCGATCCGGTATGGCACACGCATACTGATACACTGACATCTTGACAGGTATAAAACCCCACTCTACTCCCGAGAGTTTATTCTCAAGAACCGTCAATTACAATCTACTCCCCGTCTTACTCTTCCAAAAATCAAACAAACATCCTTCACAATACACAATGACCGTGTCCACCATGCAGAAAGTCTTTGCCGACTACCAGGCTCGGCAAGACATCTTGAAAAAAAGCACCAACAAATATGCCAAAGGCATCGCCTGGGTAGAGGGCCAGCTCACACCTCTAGCAGAGGCTCGCATCCCTCTTATGGACCAAGGATTCCTTCACAGCGACCTGACATACACCGTCGCCGCTGTCTGGGACGGCAAGGTATTCCGACTTGACGACCACATCACGAGATTGGACGAGGGCTGCCAAAAGATCCGACTCCAACTGCCAATGTCCCACGAAACCATGAGCAAGACAGTCTGCGACATGTTGTCCAAGAGCGGTATTCGAGATGCCTTTGTTCAGATCATTGTCACCCGTGGCATCAAGGGTGTTCGCGAGTCTGAGCCGCACGAGCACGTCAACAATCTCTACATGTTTGTCCAGCCATACGTCTGGGTCATGGAACCCGAGATGCAGCTCACTGGCGGAAAGGGTGTCATTGCTCGCACAGTTCGTCGTACACCGCCTGGTTCCATCGATCCAACCGTCAAGAACCATCAATGGGGTGACTTGACTCGTGCGATGCAAGAGGCACGAGACCGAGGAGCCAAGTACCCCTTCCTCACTGATGGCGACACAAACATCACCGAGGGATCTGGCTTCAACGTCTGTTTCGTCAAGGATGGAAAGCTGTATACTGCTGATCGTGGTGTACTCGAGGGTATCACGCGCAAGAGCGTGTTTGATGTGTGCAAGGCCAATGGTATTGAGATTCGATGCGAGACTATTCCTGTGTCACTCGCCTATGAGGCTGATGAGATCTTCATGTGCACTACTGCGGGAGGTATCATGCCTATCACATCTCTGGATGGTAAGCCGGTTAAGGATGGCCAGATAGGCCCTGTCACCAAGACTATCTGGGATGGCTACTGGGCTATGCACCATGACCCTGCTTATACCATTGATGTTAATTACGAGTAGATAGCTTACTGTAGCAAGAGTAACTCACTCCACTTCAAATTGATAATGTCAGATTAACTATCACTGTGTCTGCATGTGTATCAACGCTATGATTCCAGTCCTTTGGTTAAGTGGCTTTCAGGTGACATATCTATACATCACGCGAGTAGGGAGTACTTCCCATTTTGACTAGCCGAGGTTACACAGAGTACAAACTAATGTCATGTGGCCCATCTGCTGCGTCATTTTTCTTTGTCTGATAGTGCTTGCTGACATATCCAGGAAGGATTTACACGATATGTGGTGCCACACTTGAGCAATAGCGGATACTAATCCCAAATGAACAAGGTCGTAGTGTCGAGCTATGTTTTAATAGAGTGAGTATCTGTGCTGCACTGTTGATCCTGATAAATTGGCCAAGGAAACAGTGAGAACTAACAGCCGTAATAACCAGTACTACACCCATCTCCTGCTCCTAAGTCAAGATATGCCACACGTCCACTTCGTTGTAGCATCTTCCTCAAAAGGCATTTACTACAGTCGAAGTTCGAACTCTAAGTATTAAGTACTCCGCAGTGAAACAACATGTTACTCATTTAAAGTAATATGTCAATGTGGCGCTCAAATATTGTCCACACAACCCGAAAATGAACCTTAGAACATGTGCAGCGTTTTTTTCTTTTCTTTCTTTCTCCCCCCTTTTAATGAAAGGCTACAGTTTCTAAGGGACTCTGATCATACCCCGTAAGTAGATGAGCACGATCTTTGACCAGAGCTGGCGGAGTGTTTTGAGGTCTCAGCACGCACAATGATTATGATATATTGTAGAACATCGAGCAAACTCTAAATTGCTTTGTAGAAAGGCCTTCTTCCGCCGGAAAAGTATATAGCCTTGTAAGAATATATAGTGTTATTTTTTATATACTTCGTAGACTTGCGGCGGAGTAATCTATAGCTGAAAGTTATCATCGAGTTATCCAATGAGCTTATTTCTCACATACAGGGTTTTAACAGCTGGTCTTTGATTTGCAGATAACGTTGACAACATGCCCACGTGATAGTTGCATCACACAGTCTGATTGTTGAAGGTAAGACAAGTCTCAATTTCTCCGCTTCCATCAATATCTAGTCCTACTACTTATCATCATGAGTGAGCGCGGCAGCTCCCAAGCAAGACACAAAAGCTGGTTAGAGTCGATACCGTCGACTGGACTGACAGTAGTACATGAGCCAGATGGCAATCGAGCAACGACCCAGGCAAGCATCTTCTCTTCAAAGGAAAACCAGGTACTGGAAAGTCCACTCTGATGAAAGAAGCCGTACGCAACGCTCAATCAAATTACGATTCAACTTATTACTGTACTAGCTTCTTTGTAAACTCTTGGGGACTGCTACTACAACACTCGTCAGCTGGCATATTCCGAGCTGTAATCTGTCAACTTCTACCATATACTAGCATTTCGTTTCCGGCCTCACAGGCATTCAAATGGGAAGAACCAGGGCTGAAAAATTTTCTGAAGGCTGTGATGCACGATCTGTCGCCGGCCAACATCTTCATTTTTGTGGATGCTCTTGACGAGTTAGATGGAAAGGGAATGGCAGAACAGGCTGAACTTTGGAAACAGATTGTTCATGACAGACGTTCAGGGCACGTGAGAGTGTGTTTATCTTGCCGACATTTTTCCATCGTCTCAATCAATGATTCTTTAGAGTTAGTCCTGGAGAACCACAACCAGAACGACATTTCTAGCTACTTGAATCAGCATCTGGGCATGATAATCTCTGCTCAGGAGGGGAATTGGAGAAAGGAATTGGCAGAAAAGGTTTCTAATCTATCCCAAGATATCTTTCTATGAATTGTTTTAGTAGTGGACAGCGCCCTTGCCAAATATGACCGAGGAAGCAGCTTGTTAGGCCTCATGCGCCATATCGATAACACACCTAACGAGCTTCAGGGCTTATTCAAAAAGTTAATCTCTTCATTGGAGCCTAAAGAGGCAGAGGTGGCCACAAAGACAATTCAAGGGGCGCTCGCTTCAACAAGACCCCTTCGGCTGGATGAATAGCATCACATGTTGGCTTTTATCAAGTCTCCCCCTCCAAAGTCTCTCAAGGACTGGCGCCAGTCAGAGAGCTTTACCGAGAACGATCAACAACTTGAAAGAGAGATCAGAACGTTATCAAGAGGCTTACTCGAAGTAACCACGACGGCTCCTGGCGCTTCAACTAGCTCAGTGTCTATGTCTTCATCTGTTGATGCAGGCGCAGGATCACTGAATCATGAACAAGGCTCGTCTCGTGTTGTACAAGTCATTCATGAGTCAGACGGGTGATTTTTCCTACAAAGTGATGGTTTTAAAGCTTTAGGTGTCGAATACCCTAGTCTCTTGCCTGACTGTCATTTTACCATTACTTCTACCTATCTCGACTATATACATATACCGGAACTAGACGACCTTATTCATGCTTGGCAATGCCATTCAGCTACGTGGTCTGTGTTTTCAATGTCATCCTTTTCTGGGTGCCATTACGAAACAACAGCCCTCCACAATATCAAAGAATCACAGCCTAGCCTTGCTGGGCTTCAGGCTATGTCTGCGCCAGACTCTGCCCATTTCATTGAGCTCTGGTTATCCGACAGAGATTTTGCCAGCTACGGGCGTCACAAGGCAGAGTTCGCTACCCACTCAGTCCCTCCTGGATCGGCTGGCTTGCTCTCGCAGGTCTTACAAGTCTATCCCGCGTTACTTCTGTATTCGGTCTCCGAGATGTACTTTCACATCAGGCTCGCTGGCTCATGTGAGGTAAAGACATCTA
Source organism: Fusarium guadeloupense (assembly GCA_021655865.1). Taxonomy (NCBI): domain Eukaryota; kingdom Fungi; phylum Ascomycota; class Sordariomycetes; order Hypocreales; family Nectriaceae; genus Fusarium; species Fusarium guadeloupense. Next base: position 10,069 of record JAJJWM010000189.1, read on the forward strand.
TTAAAAACCTCATTGATAGACTTAAGGAGAAACCGACATGGAATCGTCTCGCTGCACTAGAATGGAACACAAATCCAGAGATAAATATCATCGAGTATCTCGAAACCCTTGTGGGGAGTCCTAGTTGTACAGAGTACGTATATCACTTAAGGATTTGCTGTGATGTATGTTTACAGCAAAATACAAAATGACTAGGCTTGTGACAAACTCGTAAGCCCCACGCGACAATCATTATTTCAGTCTCTGGGTGTGTCATATAAGCAAAAATTGAGTGTCAAGCAAGCCCCTCCTATGATTACTCTGTTATGCCATAATCTTTTTTTTTTCCCAGACTTAACCTTATTCATATCTTGATGAGGTAGACTAAGGTTTTCCTGCCATAATCCTTAAATCAATCGGAAGATTAAAAGCTTGATCATTAATCAATCTATGGTTGTTACTTTGTCCTGATTGAAAATCTGGCTAGCATAATAAGGATATTCAAGTCTCTCTATGGTTTTTGTGAAGTTATATGGTGCCTTCTGTATCTCCAAGAAGACCTAAACCCCAGTTCGTGGCGAATATTATAAAATGCCTCATGCTACTAGTTTATGTGTGTTCCACATCAGACTTCACTCCACATTTTGAGTTATATCCGTCGGGGCAACTGATAGAGACCAAGACAAGTTCCTTTGTGGCCTTGTAAGCTTCAGAAACTCTTCACCCTTGACAACATGTCATTCTTGGAAGGCGCCAGCGTTGAGTGGTATCAGACTCACTGGACATCCCTTCAAGAACCCACAATCCGGGTCACGGCCATCTTGGTTCTGGCCATGATTTATGTGCTCATCAGTGTCTCTCGAGCTATCGTTTCTCCGTCAAGAGCTGTACCAGGTCCTTTTATCGCTCGTTTCACGGACTTATGGTATCTGTGGAGGCTCTACCAAGGTCACTTTGAGGAGGAGAACCTCGAGTTGCACAACAAATATGGTAAAATGAAGCGATTCAACTCCAAAAACACGAGGAATTCGCTAAATGTTATTTAGGCCCTGTCGTTCGTCTTGGTCCGAACCGGTACTCTTTTTCACACCCAGACGCACTGAAAGCTATATATGGACCAAATGCCGCAAATCTATTCCCCAAATCACCCTCGTATCGCCCTGCAGCGCCACCGGATCCCAAGAGATGGACCCTTTTTGCCGATGAGAATATTCAACGGCACGCAAAACACCGACGTCTCTACCAAAGCACCTATTCAATGTCCTCGCTCGTCACGTACGAAGCTTACGTTGATGAATGTGCTGACCTCTTCTCACTCCGACTCAGTGAGCTTGCTAATTCCGGTATTTCTGCTGACATGGGCTACTGGTTTCAATGCTTTGCCTTTGACGTCATCGGCCTAATTACATACTCCAAGCGTCTTGGTTTTTTGGACAGAGGCGATGACATTGGAAACATCATCAAGACTATTGATGATGAGATGGTGTATTTTGTTGTCTCTGGAGTGTACAGCTTCGTTCATAAACTACTATTCCCTATTCGGAATTGGCTTGCTGGTAATAAAGGGACTGGCCGCACATACTTGATGAATTTTACCAAGGAGAGGGTAGGTGAGCATCAAGCTCGACCCAATCTTGTCACAATTGAGGATGCCGAGGCAAAAAAAGCACCCCTCGACTTTCTTTCCAAATTCTACAGCAAGCATACGGCCGACCCAGAGAATTTCACTATGTACCATGTGCTCGCTGGTTGCGCATCGAACATCGTGGCCGGCTCTGATACTACAGCAACCAGCTTGTCGGGTATTTTATACCATTTGCTCCAGAATCCCGAAGCCTTGCAGCGACTACGGGACGAGATCGACACCGAGAATACTACGAAAATCAGAAGCGGCAGCGTTACGTGGGCCGAGAGCCAAGGCATGCCATATCTACAGGCTGTGATTAAAGAAGCATTGAGGTTACATACTGCCGTGGCATTGCCGATGGAAAGAGTGGTCCCACTAGGCGGTGTTGAGATCTGCGGATATTACTTTAAAGAGGGTGTGAGTAGACAGTATATACCCGCGTACGTTGTTGATACTGACCATTTTATAGACTTACGTAGGTATCAACACCTGGGTTTATCATCGCAATAAAGCCATATTTGGCGAAGACGCTGGCACGTTCAAGCCAGAGCGTTGGCTCGAAAGCACGCCTGAACAATTGAGTTTTATGAGTAGGAACCTGATCTCGGTACGTGAGGAATATATACCATAAAGCTTTTGGTTGCTGATTTTGGCTTGTATAGTTTGGTGCCGGAGCTCGTACTTGCATCGGCCGTCATATTGCAGCTCTTCAGATGTCTAAGCTTATTCCTCGTCTAGTCCATGGGTTTGACCTGATGCCTGACCAAGAGAGCTCTGGTCCCTTACAACGTTGGACAACCAGGAATTATTTCTTTCTCAAACCTGAAAACTTCAGAGTCAGGCTGATGGCAAGGAAATAAGTCTTTGGCAATATAGATACAGGAATATCAGATCTACTATTGTTCGGTGACAAGAGCCGGTGGCATGATAAGATATTATTCACAATGAATCACAATATCGTCGAGTTTCGATATGCAATTTCTGTCTTGATGACACTACCTGCGAAATCACGTCGGTCAGTCTATTCGCCCTGACAGCCTAGCATCTGAGGTTGCTACCCGTGACGGAGTAGAGATCGTAGCTTGTCCGGCCCTTTCCAAATGCTGAACCGTTATCATTGCTGAACTTTCAACCCGACACATGGCATTGAAATCAACAACACCTGGTTCCGGTACGTGAGTTTGCGACTCACTGCCTGGTCTGCTAAACGGTAGTGGATAATTCTGATTCATCTTGTACCGACTGAGCTTATCCAGCGCGGTCTTGAAGTCGTCGAGAACTATCGTATCTGTAAAGCATTTAAAGATGAATGCAAACTTCCAGAAGGGATTTATGTAGCCCATGGAAATAACACTCGTAACGGCGAGAAGATCAATAGCGATAAAAATGATGCTGAGGGACATGCTTAGAAGCAAGAGACCGAATCGTGGAGATACACGGACAATTTCGAGAAACGTGAACTCATATCGATATTTAATGTTCCAAAAGAGGTTGAGGGCTGTGAAAATCCACCAGGGATCACTGTAGCAAATATGAGCAAGTCATCTATCTCGTGTCATAGAATATACTTCTCACCGAAATAAAGCCTCAAGCGGTCTCGCCTTGACGAATAGATGATTATCAGGCGTGTTAAAGTAGGTAAAGTTGGCGTATATTTCAAGGACCCAATAAGGCTGGACGAGTATGATGGTGCCGATGTAGATAGCATTGTTCCGCTTGGAGAGAAATGGCTTGTTTTTGATCCACGCGACAACATTGTGAAGGTTCCATGAGGTAATGAGGAATATTACTGTCGAAGATAGATACCATCCCCAAGTCGGAGGATCGAAAAACATAAAGAAGCCATTGGGCATGGCCAGAAGAAGCTTGTAATTTGGGTGAGATGCTGTTGCGCGGTTAACAGATGAGATGATACTCACCTCGATCAAGATCAGCTTGTGTAGCAAAACGCCACGCCGCATATTAGCCAAGGTGATGCCAATCATGATGATCACAGCCCCGATCATGCAGCCTTGCGACCATGCTTCTAGAACGAGTCTCGCTGGGCTCGAGGGCCAGGCCACAGGGGCCGACATTGTGTTTAAGGTTACCCAAATGGTGATGTATGAGAGAATGGTTGAAGAGGTCATGAGATGGCTTCTCCCGTTATTTTATCACATTTCCCCGCCTTTGCTCGGCCAGTAGGTTTGTCTAGTGTTGAGGTGTGTGTGGTCTGTAAGGTTCATCCAAGCGCAGTTTAAGCAGCCATTAGCAACGGTTGGTCTAGACATTCCCCAACGAGTCTAGTCCCAATCATACTAATCTTTTTCTGTTGTTCAATTGGTAGTAAATTAGAGATTTCATATGTATTGAGTGGTTAACTTCAGCTGATGGCTGGTGTACTAACAAGGCTGACATATCTATTGTTGGACCAATCATCACTAAGTAATCTAGCCCCAGTTCATACTAGATATCATACTCTGCAAAGTCCTATTCTCGACATCCTCTCCGATGTTAACAAATGCGCAGTCGTTGTATGCTATAGATGTATCTTCGTGATAAGAACTAGCAGTTTGAAGGCTGGAATTAAAACTCCTTATCATCCTGAAGTTATAATATAACTTCTCACCTCGTTGAATTATCCAATAAATAACATGCAAAATTCAGTATGCCTTTATTTTAAATATACTAAATAATAAGCTAAAAAGTATAGCTCTATATATTACTTTATACTTCATAACTAATAGTTATTCAGTATTGAAACAAGTAAAAAATCCATTAAGTTCTAATTAGAGCTCCATTAAGATCTTTATTAAATAAAAATACTATTAAGCTACTAAAGTAATTGCTATCATAATTACCCTTCGCACTGTTATTTAAGTGTTAGCCTATAGTTTGTTGTTTCCTAGTCTAAAGCGGATATCTCGATAGCGAAGTCTGTGGAAGTTACGCCCAATATAATATTACGTCACTTAACGACGGAATTAAGAATTTACACGTATCAGCAGAGCATGAGCTCGTTGTTATTCGGGTTACATAAATGCTAGAATATCCGCAACTTGTTCCACTCTGCGCATATTGCGGAAAGTTTATTTAAGTCCGCTAAGCCAATATGATATACTGATTTAATCTAACTAGTAAACAGCCTAACATATAATTGAACGATAAAAGAATTACTTGAACATCCCTCTTTAACTGAGAGTACTAATATATAGTTCTACGAGCCTAGTATAAGATATGAACAAAGCCTCTTCACCTTTTCAAACGCACCTTGATTTCACCTGCCAGCAACTGCAGGGTTTAGTTCTCCATTGAACAGTAGCAGAATGTCCAAGCTTCGCGATTATACTGGTCCGCCATTCACATACGTACCCGCAGGCCTTCTTTCTCCGCTCCGCATGGTCATGAGTATACTCCTAGCGGCGGAGTTTTAAGAAACGGTCTAGATAAAGCGACAGGTTTGCAACAGATATTCTTGAGTATAAAGAGCTGCAGCCTTGCTGGCAATGAGAGAATCATCAACTCCCAAACATTCAAACAAATCCCGCCTTCAAAGCTTTACTTTAGCAAACACATCTCCAACCAATACCATGTCTGCAACAATCCCCCCCTCCTCAGATGCTCCCTGGAGCCTGGCTGGCAAAACAGCCATTGTTACAGGCGGCTCACGTGGTATTGGGCGGGCAGTAGCTCTTCACCTTGCTCGTAAGGGCCTCGAAAAGTTGGCCATCACATATGTCGGCAACCTTGAAGGGGCCCAAAAGACAGTTGATGATTGTCTCGAGCTCGGAGTCAAAAAGGCTGCTGCGATTCGAGCCGATGCACTCGACCCTTCGTTTGGGCCTCGACTCATTCCTCAGGTTCTACAGCAGTTGGATACAACTACTATTGATATCCTCGTCAACAACGCCGTATTGAATGATCCATCCAAGGTGCAGCCCATCTTGAACACCACACTCGACATCTTTCAGCAGACAATGCAAGCCAATGTCTATGCTCCGATCATGCTTACCACCGCATTGCTTCCATGTTTGCCAGCATATGGAGGTCGTGTCATCAACATCTCAAGCAACGCAGCTAAACAGGCTGTTGCCGATCCGGTCATGACCTATGCCGCTAGCAAGGCTGCTCTCGATAGCTACATGCGCTCATTTGCCGATAACTTCGCTAAGGAGAAACAAGCTACGTTTAACAGTGTTATTGTGGGTTTAACAGCAACAGACGCGTGGGAGAGCACGAAAGACATGATGCCAGCTGGCTTTGAGGAAGAGCGAATCCGAGAGACTTCTGCTGCTGACCGAATCGGTGTCCCTGATGATGTTGCCTATATAGTTGGCTTTCTTGCGAGCGAGGAGGCCCGTTGGGTTAATGGTTCTGCTGTGAGTGCCAATGGAGGCAACAGATTGGTCCTTGCTGCTCTTGGATAGAGAAACTGTATGAATGTCTTAGACATGGAAACGTAATGGTCTGATCTAACTAGTCGGCTTCGCCGATCTATGAATAGACCGAACCGATTCCTATCATTAAGTGTATTTAGATTATTAACCAGGGCAAGAAATTGGATTCTATGCTACGAAACTATAACTTTTTCTATTTCTAAAGTGACTACTTGTCCTATGTTTCGTATAAACATATCAATACGGAATATATCAGTTCCGGTCTAGTTATGAATGATCTATCCCCCGGTCTCGGTTTCGGTCTCGTTATTGATACGCGTATTAATTTTCGCTTGCCAGTGGGGTTTTTTGCATATCAACCATGCTGTTGTATTGCCGCGAGTGTCGCAGGGCCAATGATATTAGACTTAATTCAACATCTATTGCCGATCTTTACGTGGGGTATCTTAAAGGGATTGTTCGGGGAATTAGTAGTCTCCGAACCACGCTCGGTTTGAAATCTGTTGTTATTAAATAGAACATGGTTGACTACTATTGACGATAGATTCGAAAGCAACTTCACGCAACGTTTTGTCCTGAAGCAAAAGTTACATTGTACGAAAAATGCAGACCTTCCTTGATATTCTGGCCGAGCGATGGCTCGTTCTTGTCACTACGCTGGCTGTCTGTGTTGCAGCCACTGTCGCCCCTTTCGCTGTGCGCACAATACGACTATGGAGCATTCCTACTATCGGCGAGGAGATTGGGAATGCAGAGAAGCGCAGAATGGCGTACTTGGGAGGAGCCCGAAGACTGTACAATGCTGGATACCAAAAGGTAAATGACCTCGATGCCTTCACAAGATATTGCTGCTCACTCTTCACTAGTTCAGAGATGGCGTGTTTCGAATAACTACATCTCGAAGTACATCCCACTATTCTAATATTGTCCAGGCAGCCTGAAGCTAACACAACATCTCTAGCATCTCCAATCCTCGTACTATCCCCTAACTTTCTCGCTGAACTCAAGAAAATTCCCGATGATGTGCTGAGCTTTGACGCCGCTGTTGACGAGGTTAGTACAGCCCAGCGCGAGACAAAACACAAGACTGACTATATCAACAGCAAATGGAAGTCAAATACACAAAGATCGAGACATCGGTCCCTATCATTCCACACACTGTCAAGGGCACGCTGACCCCATCGTTATGTAAGTCGTCCTCTGAATGGTATCAAAGAAAGGGACTCATAGTAGGCAGCTCGATTGAACCCCACCATCTCAAAGGAAGTCAGTGAAACCTTGGCCCTCAACCTGCCTTCTTGCGAGGATTGGACCGAAGTCAACATCCACCACAGCCTCCTCCGTATCGTCTCCATGGTATCAGGTCGTCTATTCATCGGCCCAGAACTATGCCGTTCCGAGCAGTATCTCGATTGCGCCATCAACTATACCATGGAAGTCATGGGTGCTCAACGCGCTGTGCAGAGCATGCGACCTTGGCTACGGCCATTCCTTGCCCAAAGTCTCCCCCAGGTGCAGAAGCTTCGTCAGCGAATCGCCGAAGCCGACGCCTTTCTCGAACCTGTTGTCAAGAGTAGAACCGACGCAATGAAGGATCCCTCTTATGAGAAGCCAGACGATTTCCTCCAGTGGCTCATTGATGGAAGAGACAAGTTCCAAGATGAGAATAGCCGGGATCTCGCCAAGGTTCAACTGGGACTTACTTTTGCGGCTGTTCATACCACGTCTTTAACTGCTACGAACGCGTTGGTCCCCTGTTTCACTTTTTTTGTACGTTTCTAACGATCAAGACAGATTCTATGATTTGGCAGCCCTACCAGAACTACGAGAGGAACTACGTCAAGAGGTCCGAGATGCGCTCTCTCAAAGCGAAGGTGTCTTCACTAGCAACGCTCTGCAGGCCATGAAGAAGATGGATAGTTTCCTCAAAGAAACTCTTCGAGTCAACCCAGCAACAATGGGTAAGTGATGATCCTCCAAGTTCAAATCGCCTCACTAATACGTAACCAATAGCCTCCTTCCAACGAAAGGTTCTTAAGCAATTCACTCTCTCCAACGGCCAAACCATCCCCGCCGGCGTAGTAATCGAGATCCCAGCTGTTGCCATCAACTCAGACTCCAACGTGTTCCCACAGGCGGACAAGTTTGACCCATTGCGATTCTACCGAATTCGTGCTGAGGCCAAGGAAGAAGGATCTGTTGAGAAGGCGGCAAACAACCAGTTTGTCAGCGTCAACCAGAGCTCTCTGACCTTTGGCTACGGTCGACATGCTTGTCCTGGTCGTTTCTTTGCGGCAAATGAGATCAAGATGATTTTGGCTCATTTCTTGCTACGATATGACCTAAAAATGGTAGACGATGCAACGGAGAGATACCCCAACATGGAGTTTGGAAGCATGGTGAGTTTATCCAAAGAAAGTGTTTGCGGTTGAGAATACTAACTTCGAGCTTCAGTCTATCCCAGATCCGTCCAAGAAGCTTTTGTTTAAGCCGCTTGAGGTGTGAGTTTACGAAGTTGGATAGAAGGAGAGGAGGTTTTTCTTGTTTCAAATTCCAAGTTTGGGCGATATACAAAGTCATCAGTTACAAGAGATCGTTGAGATGTAAGGGTTCTTTTTTGTTAATATGGTTTATGGTGGGTAGTTTAGGTTAGCGAGAGTGATAGCAAAGAAGAGACAAGCTAAGACTGACTTGAATTAACAACTTCTTTTATCCGTCTTGGCTGGTCGGCTCAAGTCCGGTTATCTCTTCTTGTTCTATCCTAGCGCGTTGATCTCGTGATATAAGCATTCAATTTCAGCTCAAAGACTCAGTCTCCATACGAAGCCGTGCTGTACACAAACAGAGTAAGCGCTTGTAGCTTGGACTCTTTAGGAGGGAGACTGTTGCCTAAATTCGGAACTTACTCTTTTGGTTCCCGCTCTTGGCTTTTTCGCCACGTTATTTAGTCTCTTCCTTCCCGCAACAACCCCCATCGCTCAATCATCTCAGCGTGCGTGTCACCAGCAACAATGGGTAACCCTTCTACCTCAGACAGCGACTATCGCGCTGAGACAGATGCCTTGTCTCTACATACAGCACCGGGAGACACCTTCACTGACGACGTGAATGACGATATTCTGGATTTTGCAAGCCCACCACCAGCCTACAATGACCATGACCCTGCCGTCGAGAACCAGGCAGCCCGACCTGCCGCGATAGACCTTCGTGATGAAACCAACAACTTCATCTTCCAATTGCAAGAGTCTTACAAAAGCGGCACCACTTCCCCCGAGTCCCACCTCTCTCGCACCTCGCGGTGGATTGGCGGCAAGCGAACACGTATCGGCAACGAGGTTGTTCCGATACAAGACGAGCGTTCCGATGCCGATCCTCACTTTCTAGCAACTTGGATCAAGCTCATGGCTCAACACCCGCCGTCTCCATATATCCATATTGTCGGTACTCATAAAGAGTCGAAGCGTGATAAGGACGGGAAAAGTAGTCGTGAGGAAGTGATCGACTTTCGAATCTTGGTCAGTCTGCAGAACTATCTGTGGCCTAACTTCAACCCTCATGGCCCGAATGAGATGAACCTCACAACTGTTGAGAGCGGGGAGAAGACATACCGAGGCACTGTTCTTAAGAAACGCGCGCCTGGAGTTAAAGGTGATATCGAGGTCGGCCATGCAAAGCCAGACTTGAAGGAGTGGTGTCACCGTTACTGCGCCAAAGCCACGGCAGCCAAAGTGTAAGCGCCCAGCAAATATTCACGTATATCATCTAATTTTGTCTCAGGTTCCGCCTTAGTCGTACCGTTACTGGCATGAATGAGGCCATCTTCCATTCTCGGCTCGTTGGTTTAATCAGGAGCACCAACTATAAGGGCAACCTCAGCATTGAATTTCCCGTGGCAGACCGGGCTGTTGATATCTACTCATCTAGCCGACTCAACAGCTGGCGCCTCACGACCTGGATCTGTTGGATCTTCTACCTCACATTCCTCTGGATCTTCTCGTGGCCTGTTCTATTCTTCACAACCAAGCGGTATCACGTTGTTCGTGCCGAGTGGCCCTTCTCTAGGGTCGACAATGAGGGAAATACGAGGTATACCACAGTTAGCGAAGAGCAGTGGATTGAAAGGTATGGGCCTGCAATTAAACAGCTGTGTCTGGATCGTTTCGAGGGCTTGGCTGGCGATGACTTTTTGAGACAGGTGCTGGAGAGGAGAGAGACACGCCAGACCGACGATACTCCGATGGATGGACGAGCTGCTCTGGGCGTTGCTGCAGCTGCTTTCCAAGGCAATGGTTTCAACTCTGTTAGCACAATGAGCAGCCTCATGCGGTTCGTTGGAGGAGGATCAAATGACGCAGTTGGATGGGGTTTTGACACGTAAAATGACGTGCCTCGACATGGTACGCGTCTACGCGGATGTTAAATATCTCACGGAGTAAGCGACCATGATGTAAATCTCGATGTCTATACCTCAACTGTAATTAATGTTCAACAGCACTACCACTAACCTAAGTATATAAATAGAATCTAATAAGTATAGCGGAAGAACTTGTTCTCCTTGTCAGTCATAGTCGACCAGACTTCAGGAGACATGTAAGACTCCTCCATCTGCTTGGTGCGATCATCTCGTCTCTTGTTGGCCCAGACATAATACATGAAGAGAGAAAACGTGGTCAAGGCGCAACCGGCCTGAGTACCCATGACGGCAAGCTTGGCAGGGCGAAAGTCGGGGGCGTCTTTGGCCTGGAAAGTCTGAGGGCCGATGATGTTGCCAAGAGAGAAAGATCCGCTGACGATAGCAGCAGCAAAGGCTCGCTTTGTCGCTCCTCCAAAGTTTGCGGCCGTCCACTAGATGCAAGTTAGCCAAGCAATGAAATGGAATGCCCTTAGGACTTACATTGTAGAAGATAGTCAAGGGAGCGACAACAGCGTTGACAAGGTAGATACCAGCAAGACAGCCCGACTTGTTTGTAGCAGGGAGGAAGGACATCAAAGCACCGCCCATGATTCTGACTAATGTTAGCATGTGTTCAGCTTGTTAGCAAGAGCGACTTACGCAGGGACAATACAAGCAATGATCCATGCCCAACGGTGTGACTGATGGCGGATTCCAAAGCCCACGGCAAGTGTAAAGAAGATGCTTACAACACCAGACGGCATGTTCATCAGTGCAGCCCGCTTTGGGTCAAAGCCCAAGTTGCGAATCAGAGTGGCAGAGTAGGTGGTAATTACACCAGAGGAAACCGACAGCTAATCAGATTGTCAGAGAGGATACTCATGGAGATATCATGTTGACTTACAAGAATGACGGAAAGCAGCATGAGGTACAGTTGCGGATCGCAGAGAGCTTCCAGGATCTCCTTGGGACGAAACTTGCGGCTCTCAATACCAGTCTGGTTGACACTGACGTGCTTGAGGAGTGCAACCTTTTCGCTGTTCGACAACCATTTGGCCTTCATTGGGGTATCCGGTAAGAAGATGAAAGTAGCCAGTCCAATAATCACAGTAACGACACCAAGCGTAACAAACATGACACGCCATCCAGCAAGGGCAGCACCGGGTCCAATATGCTGGAATCCATACGAAACAAGGCCACCGATGATCTGTCCCAGTCCCAGTCCAAGATACCAGAACGAGAATCGGGGAGCCTGTTCTGACTTTGTATACCATTGGCTGCTGATCAACATCAAGGACGGGCCGATGGTGGCTTCGAAGATGCCCAGGAAGATACGGGAGACGAGGATGGTCTGGTAGTTGTGGGCAGCTGCTCCAGATGCAGTGGCGATGCCCCAGCAGATGACGTTGGCTCCGAGCCATTTACCAGCAGGGACCATTTGAAGGAAGTAGACTGAAGTGTGTTAGTGACGATTAGCATGGGGAAAGGGCGGCACTAACTGTTGGGGATTTCGAAACAGAGAAGACCGACAAACAGGAAAGTAGCAATGTTGGAGAAGTCATTTCCTTGGAGGTTGAGATCTTGGTTGATACCCATGACAGCGGCATACTGTAGCAGACTTGTTAAGGGGGAGCGATGATGTACAGGTATAATGGTGTGCTCACGTTGAGGATAACCTTGTCGAGGAACTGCATCGTGTAGCAGCAAAACATCAACGGAACAATATGCCAATCAATCTTGCGTCTCATCTTGTTGATGTCTACCGCCTCAGAACCTTCGGCCGCATCACGGTTCTGGTCGAGGAACTTCCACGCACCATCAACATTGCTAGCGCTCGAGGTGTCGGTCTTGGACGAGAGAGTGACCTCAGCCTCCTTGGTGGGAGTGCCCGGCTGAGACATATTGTCGGTATGAGGGATTTGAGGGAAGGGCTCAATGGGCGCCGTGTTAAAAGAAATGTGAGAATAATATGCTTTAAACTGGAAGAGAGGCAACATAAAGACCCGTCAGAGAAGAGGAAGAAAACTAATAACCGAGACAAATGCAGGCAGTCTACATGGAGTCCAGACGGTGCAGAGCTAAGAATCAGGAAAAAGAAAAGAAAAAAAAGAACAATGGAATGCCCAGACAGATAATCACGGACCTGAAACTCTTTTGGTTCTCTCGCCAATGCAAGACGACAAATGCCCCAAGGTTACATTACGTTCACCGGCTATCTCAACGCTCCCGCACCAGGATCCCATTGGGGCGATAAACAAACGCGGCACGAAAGGCCCCTGTACGATCGACAAGAAGTGGCCTGTTGTTGTTGGCTACCCCCTTGTAAATATGCAGGCCGGGGTTCAAGACAATGAAAGTTTGCTAACGAAGCTTGCCAGGCTCCCCCCTTGTAAGGATTCTGCTTCACGATTTAAATCCATGATGTGAGAAGATGATGCTGTTGGATAGGTGCTTGTCGTTTGGCAAATGAGGCCAGAATGGCGGCCAGGGGCTGTTGCGAGATCCTGTATTGGATTATAGAGTAACGCAATGTGGCAAGAGGAGATGAGGATTCTTTCGGAAAGGGATAAACCGATGAATCTTGAAGTAATTTTTGGTTGGGGTCAGGAATATCAAGATATTAACCTTTGTGCTACGAGAGTTACTCTATTGTTCCTGGTCATATGAAATCCTTAAAGAACCTTGAGATTCTTTTAAGTAATTCATGCTTTTCCTGCTAGTTTTATCTGAATTTCTCTCGTCGTGTGCTTGCATTTTATCCAGCTTCTCAAGATGGACTGGGTACTCAACGCCACTCCCGATGTCGAAAGCTCATCCGAATATCCAAAGATTATATCCATCACCGTCGTATTGTCGGTACTCGCAACCGTCGTAGTGGTATCCCGCCTGTACATCCGATGGAAGGCCCGTGGAATGGCTGGTGACGACTGGATGTCAGCGCTATCCATGCTGTTTGCTCTCATCTACTCGTCAATATGCATTGCCCGTATGTCCAACGCTACACTAGCTCCCGCCTGTCTGACTCGATCGCAGAAACACGATATGGTCTTGGTCTTCCTATACCTGATAGACCTGAAGCGAATCTTGTCCAGTATACGCGCATCAACTTTGCCGGTAGACCGTTTTACCAGCTCGGTATCAGTTTCTTCAAGATTGCTTTGTTGATTAGCTATTTGCGTCTTCTGCAAGGGACTGCTCATAAAGCCTATCGCGCAGTGATTTGGGTGACTATTGTGCTGGTGTTCTTGTCGCACCTGGGATGCACACTAGCTCTCATCTTTGCGTGCAAACCAGTAAGTTGATCCCAATACCTCTAATGACAGAGACTGATGATTATAGATTGACAGATCATGGAACCCTCTCAAAGAAGGGGAGTGCCTCGCTGCAGGTCCATCATTCACCGGATATGCGGTTGTCACCATCGTTGCAGACGTTGTAGTTGCACTATTACCAATACCCGTCCTGGTCAAACTCGATATCAAGTTGGCCAAGAAGCTTGGTCTTATCGGAATCTTTACGCTCGGTGTTTTCACGACGGTCTGCTCTATTCAACGGTATCGCCAGATTGATAGAATACAGAATCCTAAAGACGGCAACTCGACCATGCTAGTACTCTGGGGAACTATAGAGTTCAACGTCGGAGTAAGTGATGCCATGGCCTTTAAAACAAACACCACTAACTTCTTTCCAGAACATCGTATCATCTCTTCCCTTCCTGGCCCCCATCTTCCTCAAGAGAGCAAGAGAATATCGATCCAAACCATCGCAAGACTACAACAAGACACCGAGTCGAAGCAGGGGTTTAAAAAGCAGTGGGTACAAGCTTAAGGATATGGGCCATCGCGACACAACAAATACAGGCATATTTTCGTCCGTTGCAAAGGAATCTCAGAACGGCAGCCAAGAGAACATTCTGGCGCCCAACGGCATTGTCAAGTCAGTCACTTATACGGTAGAGGTAGACAAGATAGCCAAGTCCAAGAGCGGCGACAGCGTAGAGTCGAGGTACTCGTGAGCACAGCGGGCTTTAGATAGCGATAGCTTCGTCTTCTTCTTGTCAGAAATCAATTGTGTGACCCATTTGTGCAACTTCTGTGCCAGTCGTGCTGTACCTGTCTCACGGTCAAGATCCAAGGTTTCACCAAAGTAGGACAAATTTTGACAAACTTCACAAGCGTGTCACATGTTGCTCATGTCTCTTTCCTCTCAAGTTGTCACTGGCCTGCAAAAAATACAGGGCCCAGGTACCGGGGTCTAGGTGATCAGGACCCTTGCTCCGGGGCCTCCCCGACACGACAGGGGTATTCGGCAAAGGCCGTGTAGATTCGGGATCATCAGTGGATAGCCCATCTCTCGTGCCGGTAAGCGGTTCGGAGATGATACCCTATGCTTCTTCGCTCCGGGCGAATAATGCCATGAATGTTGGTTGGTGTCTAACATGACCTGACCTTTCTGCAGTAAGTAGGTAGTATCCAAGGCTCAAGGAATATTAAATACTAGGCAAGGGACCCAGGGGAACCTTACAGGAGCCGAAAGGGTTCTTCGGGACATGAGTGCCGGGCCTCGTAGTAAAATATCTCATCTTCTGAGCCGCTGGATCAAATAGCCGAGTTAATTTTAATCCTTCCAGAACCTATCAAACAGAGGAAGGGAAACGTCACCATCACCATGTCAAGCTTCCAGACTAGTCCGGTTCTTATCATTGGCGCTGGCATTAGTGGCCTCCTGCTCGCCCAGAATTTAGCTCAACATGGCATTTCAGCCCTCGTATTCGAGCGCGACACGGGTCTTGAAACTCGCGGCGTAGGCTGGGGTTTGACTTTACACTGGTCGCTGCCTGCATTGCGCTTGCTATTGCCTGAGCATTTGGTCAAGCGATTGCCAGAGGCTTACGTCGATCGAACAGCTGTCGCGGAGGGATTGTCGTCGACATTTCCCTTTTTTGACTTGAGTACCGGTGAGCTGAAAGCGTCGACCCCAAGAGCGCCAGAATCGAATCGTATCAGGGTGACCAGAAAAGGGTTGAGAGACATTCTAGCTACCGGCATCAACATAGAGGTATGTTTAAGCTTTGCCCATTATCGACTCTTGCTAACTTTGTGTCATCTAGTGGAATAAAGCCATTTCTTCTGTATCTTCTACCCCCGAGTCTGTCACAGCTACGTTTGATGACGGCACTTCGGTGACAGGGTGCTTGCTCATTGCCTGCGATGGCGCCAATTCTCGAGTCCGTCGTGCACTTTTTCCTGACTGGGAGACGTACCAAATTCCTGTGCGCATGCTCGGCGTCAAGTTGGAGCTGTCGCCTGAACAGATAAAGCCAATTCGAGATCTAGACCCTTTCTTTCTGCAGGGTACGCACTCAAAGAATGATACATTTGTCTATGTGAGCTGTAAGTGGTACGATCGTGCACTTTGATTAGATGTTGCTAATCACAGCTTAGTGCTTGACTCACCCAGAAATCATGAGGATAGCTCGCATCCTTACGTCTGCCAGATGTGTGTGTCTTGGCCATACCGAGAAGATTTCTTCAACAGCACCTTCCCGATCGGTATTCCTGAGACGGATCAAGAGAAGCACAAGTTGATACAGACTTTTGCTGAAACTTGGGCCGAACCTTTCCGTTCTCTCGCTTTAAATGTACCCGTCAATGCCGAATGGAAGGGTCTCAAGCTACAAGATTGCCCCCCGCCGAAAGCATTGCATACAACAGGCCGGGCTGTCCTTATGGGAGACGCCCTTCATGCTACAGCAATGTGTAAGCCTCCTTGACCCAGGCTTTGACCTAACACTGACGGGATAGACCGAGGAGAGGGTGCAAATCATGTGATTCTCGATGTTCAAGACTTTGCAGAACGAATCGTTCCCGTTCTGAAGGAAGGCAAGGATTTTTCAACGTTGAGATCGCGTCTAGACGAGTATGAGCATACCGTTATCTCACGGACGCGTCCTGGAGTTTTGGCTTCAAGACAGGCTTGCCTGGATGCGCATGATTGGAAGAGGATCACAAGCGAGAGCCCGTTATTAACCAGACGCACTCCCTTTCTCGAGTTTGACGAGAGTGACTTGTCACTCTGACATTTCTTCGTTTTAGTGTTGGGTGTTCTTCTATCTTCTCAAAGGTACACAACAGGGCGGGAAGAAGCTGACATTAGAGTTAGCATGTCAATGAAGCGTTGGGCACATGTGGACATGAAGGGATTATTGGGCCGAGTTGTGATCTGAGGCCTTTTTCATATACACAAGCAGTTAGACCACCAGCAAGTTGATACATTCCAATTTAGGGTTCCTATTACTAGCAACACTATTTCTGCTATTTTTACTGAAGTATAATCTCTCTTCTTGGTTTTGCTCGGAGAGCAGATAATAGTAGCCCCCTGGAATTCGAAAAGTACCCTATCCTTTCAAATACGCCGTTGTCGATCTCTTTCAAAGCCAGGCCCATTGCGCTCCCATTATAGTAAGAGTCCTTTTCTCTGTAGTCCATGAGAGAGTCATTAAGTACACAAACCCCCATACAGTAAATATCTCCCGACAGCTTTTCATCCAAATTATCCAGTTTAACAGTGCATAAAGGAGATGGGAAATATGGAACCCCTAGTTTTGAAACGTTCCTGCGTCCCTCAACACTCCAAATTACAGATCAAAACAGGCCTGAGCCACAAGTGACTCGTATCAAGTTTGTTGAGAGGCGGAGCGTCATACCGTTTTGCTGGCCTCGAGACCCTGTGCCAATAAATCCAGTGAGGAGAATATCACGGGGATATTGGAATCGCCACAACTCATACAATACAGGCCCTTCCAAGGACATCTATGACCATGTAGGTGCTCGCTGTTGGGACGGGCTTCGTGGACGCTGTCCTGCCCTCCACAAGAGTCCCCGGGCATAAAAATTTGCCATATACCGTACCAGTACTCACCGGAATATGGCTCGAAGGTACCAGCAATACAAGCAAGAGCCACTATTCGATCCGTGTCCTTTGTAAGGTTCACGCTGGAATAGACCTTGACAACCTGGGCCCAAATCGCAAACGGCGACGAGTATGAGCCAATAGACTCTTTCCATAATTCCGCCAAAGTCTGTAACTTGGACTTGTCGTTTCGAAGAAAGTTCCCTGTTGCATTGGCGTTTAGTGCAATAAGGTCACCCTGCCCATAGTTTAACTCTAGTTCTGCTGCCGGATGGCCTCCAGACCTGACATCTTTGGGTATACCATTAAGAAAGGTCTGCGAAGCCCGCATCTCAGCACACCGCCAGAAGACTTGTTTTCGTCCACAGTCCAGGGTTCGTGATGCTAGTAGGGCCTCCTGGAGAACTCATGCTCGTGTACAAAGAACGTAGTGGTCATGAATGTCCAGTTTAACGTGGTTATAGATGCGGAGATAAAGGAAGCGCTGGAAGGCATTTAATTGCGCTGGTATGAAAAGTGGTGGTTTGTCAACGCCTGACTGCAGCACCTGAGGGTAGAGGTGAAACAAGCAGCCATACTGGCTATCTGGTGAGTCAGAAGCCGCTATATTGCACGCCGCATTTCTATAGATCTTACCCATCTGCAAGGATTCATTGTTCCAGTCGGCAGCTGAATCTTGTATTATACATAGACTGTCGATCCAGAGATACGACACTCCAAGGCGTTGCGTGATCTAAACCACGTCTTGAAATGTCTTGGGTAACGAGGAACGAGGAACGTCTTGTCGGAAAGCATCCATGTTTGACTCTAATAATCTGATGATATGCGATTGGCCCCAGCAATGACTGAGTGTTAAGTACCGGACCTTGGTTTGTCCGTATAATACCTCCTGTCAAGATGGAGATCATCTGACAAGGTACAGACATGTTCGTGTACATCATGTCGATAAGGATGAAAAACGATCCGCTTCTTCGCAATGTATTTGCACGACACCCCGGGCCCTCCAGCAAGGAAAGACAAAGACGGAGCGGAGCGCCTGCCTCATGATAAGCCGAAAAGTCCTGGATAACATGATGGTATCAATGGGTCAGACAAAGAGACTCAACAATACATTAAAGGCTCCCAAGGTCAATATTGGTATACAGACATGAGTCATCTGCTTACACTGAGCACGACTTAGGCAATATAATCTACAAAAAGACACTGAACTCGTACATACGACCATACCTACCAGAAAATACGGGATCCCGTCCGCTCTCCCATAGTCAAGCTGGTAAGGGGCGGATTAGTAGTTGGGTCGGTGACGACCAGCGAATCCCCGCTGTTGTATGTTTTT